>VDFB02202845.1:0-13962 GCA_007258455.2 Sequoia sempervirens | reverse complement strand
ATATTTTAGAAAATATAATTGGATTTGTGCATAGAAAATAAATTATTTTTATTTTTCAATTTTTCTATGTAAAGATATTAAAAGTATGAAGTATTGGATTGTTATGTTTTTTTGTGTATATAATATTATTTTTGTAGGTTTAATATTATTTTGTAGATTAAAGTAATAATGATGAGAAACGTATGTGTGAAGTTGCTATTTGAAATATGATTGTATATATATTTTTATAATCAATTTGAGGAATCTTCTATAACAACTTTAGTTTTGTTTGGAATAGAAAGTTAATGATACATACACATTATAAGAATGCATGAGGTTAGATCAATACATGAAAATGTGTGTAAATAGAGATAAGTGAAAGTTTGTAAAATGATCCCAACTTCACATAAGAATGAATCATTTATCAATATTTAATCACGCGAAAGATTCTATCAAAATGGAAACGGCAAAACTAAATAAGAATTTACATGGGTATGAAAAATAAACTATGTTGAAATATTTATGCTCTACTGCTTCAAATCATACTCAAAATAATTCAAACAATTTTCAAATTGAATTGTACAAACCTTTAAAATTAATATTTTCTATCACACTAACATATTAGCACAATTTAATCCACAAATAATTCAAGCATCACTATAACGTAAAAGTATTGTGGCTATTATTTATATCCCTTTGTCACAACATGTTTATTAAATGACATGACGCAAATCAAAATTTGATGAAGGATAACTTAGCATCAAAGTAATTCATCATTTGAGTGGGACTTCCAACAATTTCACATAAATTCATTAAAGACTTAACCCTTGGCCTCATGAGCATGACCAGCTTAGGCACCATTTGGCGGACTTAATAATTCCCTTTAAAAATGATTGTGATCTTAGAAAAGACAAATATTATATGATCTCCAAAATCCTCTTGAATCCTGATTCGTCCTCCCATCAATCTCTACACATTTAATTGAGTCAAGCAAAAATTTTGTTCGTGAAAAGGTTATGAAGCAAAATACAATCCCTTTATAACATTGATGTGGTTAAAACTATCTAAACGTGCTTCAATAATTCAATAAATCTTCCAAGACATAGAGAACATATTAAATCCTCCCCCCTCACCAAGCCTTTTCAATAATCAAAAACACTATCAAGGAAAAATATCATTTAAATAAACTTGAAATATGCCACCAAGGGAGCGCACGTAGGTTGTAGTTGGGATGTGTGGCATCCTGCAAAATGGTTCATGTGCCTTGACTATGCTTCCACATGTTTAAAATTGTCTGCGTACCTTGATTGGGATTCCACATTTTTGCCTTGATTGGGATTCCACATTTTTGCAAATAATCTACATGACTTGTCAATGCATCCACATCTTTGCATGGAAAAAAAAAATCCCACAGTGAGGAGGATGAAAAAAAGGAAAGGGGGTTCTCTTATCATGGGAAGTTTCTTTTCAACAAATTTTGGTATTTGAATTCTTAGGATACATCCCTAAATGAACTACATAGCCTGCGTGTGGAGTCGCATGTCTTCTAGGTATAACACGTTTAGTTCGACTCATTCCTAAAGCATCACAACCTATATTTTGATCTTGGCACTAAGTTTTGAGACTACAATATTTTGATGTATGCCCATGAGACCACCATTCACTCATAAGTTTCTAAAGCCTTTTCTCATCTACTACAACATCCAAGAGAGACACTATTACCATTGTATAGGCTTTAATGTTTTGGCATTGTTTATCTACGAGATGGTCTAATTTAGACTATTTTCAGTTGCAGACTGTGGAGTGGTTGAAGCAACAGAAGTCCTGAGTTGTAACTAATAAACAGATACATGATCAATTAGACAGTTCATTTTAGTAGAACAAACATAATTATATAAATCCCATCATCAATTTCTACTCAAGTTCAAATGTCATAGGAGAGTGATGGCATGACATAGCTTTGGGAAATTAGGTATTGCCCTTGTTGCTTTATGCTTTAGTTTCTTTTGATTTTTCGGCATCATTATGTTTATTTTTATAATGATGGCAATTTGCTAAAATGCACTAAGCACTCCCTTTGTTTTTTTTTTCATTTTTATACTTCTCTTTCTTGGCCTCTTTTATCTATACAAAGCATACTGAGATTCAAGTTTTGCCATAATAGTGTCCCACTTTTGGGACATCCTGGTTTTTGCCTAAAATCACTTATTTTTTAGAAAAAATTAATTATTTAAACCTTGAGAGATTTCATCTAAAGGGTTTTAATTGAAGAGGGTTAGATAAGATCCCCTTAGATCAAACCCCCTTGGATAAAACCCCTCTAGTATTAAATCATACTCATAATGGAGTCTCCTTGACACCTATCAAAATGCTAACAAAAAAACACTAAGTTTTTTGTAGCCCTCGAAATGATATTACCAACAAGTATAGTTTAAATATGTATTCATTTTATCATGTATTTTATTTTCAATTTTACTGAACATAAGCTTTTCACTGAACATCAAGTTCTTCATTCTACAAAGGTGGAAAAATAGTAAACCATTGTAAAAAAATTTCAAAAAATACCTTTGCCCTAGGTATTGATATCCTTGTTTCACCAAAAAAAAAAGGATTTTGATATATACACAAGTTATGTTTGGCAACATACACCTATGTCCAAATTATAGTTACAGTGACTTCAAAAATTAATTAAAAAATATGAAACAAAAAATTATGAAAAAATATCCTTTCCCTAGATGTTGATGTTAAGAATCTATATTTAAAAAATTAGAATTTTATCCTTTCTAGAAAAAAAAATTATGTTTGACAACATAAATGTTACTTTTTGAAAATGTTGATTATTGTTTAAAAGTAGTTATTAAAGGAGATGCTGAAAGATTCATGATTTATTTAAAAAAAATTTAAAATTTATATTTAGAATCTTCACACAAATTTCCACAAATCACTAGTTCACATCATCTTCAAATTCTTAACGGTTTAGCTACTATAGGTCTTAGAAGGTGAAGATTTGGTTAAAAATGTTGATATAAATGTCCATCTTGGCCAAAAAGTGGGACATAGTATTCTGATTTCACCCATTCATTTCAAGCAACCCTATTGTCAAAGAGAGGAAGTGTGTACATGTTATCTTGTGTCCAAAAATAATGCATATCTAGCAATAGGTTTCTATTCAAGCAAGATTTTTTTGTGATAGTGTTGAAGCTTATATCCTATTTTGTGTGGTGACACCTAGGGTTTGATCCATGCCTATCTCAAACTTATTTCATGCACACTCTTTGAGAATGGGACTTGTGACCTCATTGTTCATTAAGTCAAAGTAAGGAATTTGCATTCAAGTTTTTAATATTGTTGTGATTTACAAATTTAGAGGAGGATGGAATTGGATTTGATTCTATGAGAGTTGTCTTCTAGTCCATGTAAAAGAGTTGAGCTTTATGCAATGAGCTCTCCTTTGAGATAGTTATTTTATTATTACAACTAATATAGCACTTAGTTAATTGATTTACAATATGTTTGACTAACACCTAAAGAATGTGAGATCTCATGCATGGAAATAATACCTTCGAAGAGGTTTTTGGCCCCATGGTTCAAATTTTGTTGCTAAAACATATCTAATTTTATGTTGAGAGCAATTTTGTAATATGTCGGGAGCCCCACAAAATAACCAAATCAAATAATCAAAATTTGACCCTGCAAAAATGTCTTTTTTGGTCTTATAGGAATGAGTTTAACATGGTGTAGATATCAGACAAAGGTATGGAGACCATCCTTCCCCGTCAATTGGTAGATAGTTTGATTTCCTCAATTTTAGGTTGGTTTTTTTTAGAACCACGCAATATTTTTTGTGCTATTGATATCTTGAAGGGTGAAGTGTCCAAATGTGTGAATATGTTCATACAAAATACTGTCTATATATATATATATATTAGTTTAGTGAATTGGATATGAATTCAGTTATTAATGTTAGAGGATGTCTGGTGGAGGTAATTGGAGAGATCATTTTTGAAATTGTTGTATGGTTCCAGTAAGGGAAGATTTTTGAAGTAGCTTTCAAAAGAGTCTTTAATTGATTTATATATATAGGCAGTAACCTAATAGTGGGGTGAATGCACCTAACAAATATGTGACTCTATACCACTTCATAGATCTATTCCCATGAAATATCTTTGAGTCTAGTGTTGAAGGTTGTTGCAATTTTTGGATCTAAAGGATGTTTCGATCTAGATAAAATTGCTTTCAAGTATGTTGGTAGTTTGTACCAGGTAATAAAGTGTGTTATAAATTTAAGGAAGGTAATTGACATAGAAATATGAAAGAAATTAAACATCTGGTACGTGTTCTTTATTTAAATGAAAAGCCCTAAATAAAAATCAATTCCTTGCTATTTGCTTCAACATAGAAAAATAAATGTATAAACTATAATAAAAGCATGATTTACTTCTTCAACAGTACACCTGCTCTACAAGGTCAGGTGACTATTGTCCTTGGCTATGTGAATGGCTCTCTCCCATCAGTGTATTTAGGATTACCCCTTACTGTCAAGGAAGTCACTCCTACCTTCTGGGATTCGGTCCTTGAAAGGATTCAAAGGAAATTGGCGGGATGGAAAGGCTCCATTCTCAGTCATGTTGGCAAGTTGCAGCTCCTGTCTGTTGCCCTCCAAGGGATCCTTGTGTACTTCCTCTCCATCTTCAAGATCCCTGGATACATTGCTGAGAAGCTGGAAAAAATTCAAAAGAACTTCCTTTGTCTAGGACTAAGGAAAAGAAAAAAATTTCTTTGGTTAGCTGGGATAAAGTCTGAAAGCCCAAACATTGTGGTGGGCTTGGGATCAGGAATATTCTTAGCATCAACAAGGCCTTGTTGGCTAAGGTTGGTTGGGATCAGCTGAGGAATAAAAAGGATTGGTGCAAGATTATGAATGCCAAGTATCTTCACAATAGACCTATGATCAAATTCCTATCTGATAACCACCCTTTGGGTTCATTGGCTTGGAAGAACATTTGTAGAATGAAGGGGTTACTCATGACTGGGATGAAATGGAAGATTGGGAATGGCAATAGTATTAGATTCTAGGAAGACCCTTAGTTTCTAGACACCCCCTGGTGCTCTTTGACTTCAGGAATCTTATGAGACCGGCTCAACAATTTTTTGGGTTGTACATCAAAGATTTTCTCCTCGGCCAATCTGGGGCTTGGAGGTGGAAAGACCTGCTTCTTTGCGGTTGTTTGTCTCCATAATTATTAACTTTGGCTAAGTCTCTGTAGGACCTGCTCACCCTTACCAGATTACCTCTATCCAACATGGAGGATGATTTCTACCAGACTAACGATCGATTGGGTAATCTTTCTATTAAATCGGGCTACAATCTATTGTCGAACTAGGGTGTTGAAATCAGACCCTAGAAACAGGTTTGGAACAAGCACATGATCCCAAAAATAAACTTTTTTTGGTGGAAAGCTTGCCATAACAAAATCCTTACACTGGATAATCTAAGGAAAAGGGGATTCTAGATCCCTAATAGATGCTTGTTGTGTAAATGCAATGAAGAATCGGTGGATCACTTGCTGCTACACTGTCCGTTTGTTGCTAGTGTTTGGGAGTTGGCTTTGGAGCGATTGGGCATTCAATGGATGATGTGTAAAGACATAAAATCCTTTATCTCAGGTTGGTCTGGGCCCTTCCTTCACCCTTTAACTTGTGAGATCTGGAATCAGGTTCCCCCCATCATTTGTTGGTGTCTTTGGAAGGAGAGGAACAACAAGATCTTCAAGAATATTGAGATGAGCCCTAAAGAGGTTTTTGGTATAGGGAAAAGGCTAATCTCAAAAAATATTTCAATCTTTAGGGGGAAAATCCCAGAAAAAGCTCCTACTGAGTGGGAAATCAAAATGGCTAAAGCTTGGCACCATAATCTTGATGCTAACTCCTATGATGACTCCAGGTCCCAAATAAGACGGGATACTGTCTGGAAACCCCCAGACTGTGGTTGGCATAAACTAAATTTTGATGGTGTGGCCAAAGGAAACCCAGGCAAGGAAAGCATAAGAGGCATAATTAGAGATTGTGGGGGCAATTTTGTTGCTAGTTACTCAGGGGGTATAGGAATTCAGTCATCCATGACTGCAAAAGCTAGGGCACTACTAAAGGGGGTCTAGTTAGCTATCACTTTGGGGATAAGGAACCTGCACATTGAAGGGGATTCAATGTCTGTGGTTGACGTGGTTAATCAGGGCAAATTACTTGGTTGGAGTACTAGGGACATTTTGTTAGACATTTCATTTGGTGGCTAAGTTGAATATGAAGATTACCACCCACATTTTTTGAGAGAGTAATCAAGTTGCTAATGTTATGGATAAACTAGGCTCCCATTGGAGAGATTCTAAGTGTTGGAGGAATTTGGGGAACTTACTGCTAGGAATACAAGGTTTAATCCTTAAGGATCATGGCATCTGTATTGTTCATAATGATATGTAATTTTGAGATTGTGTTAGCCTTATGGGTGATCCACATACTCGTCTATTGGGTGATGTGGACGGAGTTAAATGTTGAGGTGTTAAACTAATGGCATAATTTGAATAAAGGGGTGGAGATCAATAATAAAGAGTTGATTATGAGGAGTGGGGAGTACAACTAGATAACGACCAAGTTGGGACGAACCTTATGCAATATTTATTTGAGGTCTTGTCTCAGCCTTCGCATATCCTTACAGATTTTTAAATTCAAGTTTGATGTGACTAATAATTATGATGTAAAGCTCTTTCCTTGTCCTATCAACTCTGCTAAAAAGTTGCTAATGATGGATGGCTGGATTTTGGGGAATTCTAAATTTGGCCCCACAACTAAACTATTTTGGTACTTGTGCAAAGTAAATGTGGAAGGAAAACCTTCCAATATCATAATTGCTTGCAAACCTAGCTATAGTTGTCTCAAAATTTCCATTAATGGGAATGTGGTGATTGCCTTTTAGGATTTAACTCTTTAAGCGTGTGTCCAACACACTGTCTTGATTGCCTGAAGTAGTCTTGTTTGGCTTAAAACTATAATTGTTTGGGTGACCTTTCACTTTGTTGAAAATTATAGCATTTTACTCTCACAAGTTTCTTGGTTTTCTAGTGTGCAGAACAAAGATATGGGTGGTGATAGGGTGAGGATGAAGCCTGAAAATTGTGGGGAATTTCAAAAGGACTCGTTGGTTTGGCACATCTGTGTTGAAGGCGGCCTGACACCCTTGATGGAAAGTTCGGTTGGCCATGATCTGAAGATGTTTGTGCAATTTGTGAGTTCTTGGAAAGAATGAATGGTTTCTACGGGTGGTATTTCCTTCAAGGTGAATGAGGAGGTGATTGCCTAGGCTACGAGGTTGTCGTGTACCGAGAAGAAGTACCCTAAGCATACCAAGGCTTAGGACAACAGAAGCCTAAATGCCTTCTTTGTGGGAAATGAAAAACATGTTCGCTCTCAATCTGGCTTTGAAAGAGAAGCTCTCTTGTGGCCGTGGGACTTGGTCTGTCTCACCCTCATGAAATATGTCACTTTAGAGGATAGATATAAAACTCTCTTTTTTTATCATTTTCCTCTCTTAAACCACCTTCGTCATAAAATTCTATTGAGTTTCCCATTCTTTTTACTCACTGACTTGGAAAGGTCTGTTGAGAAGTGCCTTGAGTTTGCTACCAATAACCCTGAGGATCCCATTCCACTGTCACTCCATCAAGGCCTCATCTTGAGGCTCTATCATTTCCACCTCACTCTTTGCGTGCCCAAACCCATCTTCATTGTCCGTAGGAAATAGAACCCCTGGTTCAGACCAATATTTCCTCGATTGAGTCCAAGGATCCCAAAAGAAAAAACTCCTTCGACGACCGCTAAAACCCCTAAACCCAAACCAACTGCCAAGAAGAAAAAGAGGATTGTGGGGATAGCCCAATCTCACGCTGCAACTGGTCTCTATGAACTTAAGTCTGCCCCGACCAAGACTGACAACAAACCTACAACTAAGAGGAATGTGAAGGATGAGGGGAAGGATTTGGTGGAACAATTGGCCATTGATAGTGTTGGAAAGAATAGGGTGGGAAAAGACTCCAAAGGGGATACTATGGTTGTTGCTACTATGGAGACTGGGGTCGAAAATACTAGCATCAAGAGATCTGGTAGATTGGCTAAAAACAACAATAAAGTGCAGATTAGTGAAATTTCTACTAATGAGGAGCAGTCTGAACACAAAGGGGATAACAAGGAGGAGGGAACTGAGGAGGAGGAGTTTGTTGAAGGGCCTAGCCACTTTTCGAACCTCAACAAAATGCTGAAATAGAATTCAACTTCCCAGTCCTCGGACCCTCAGGGTTTGGAACATGTTGACATTGCAAAGATGGTAGAGAAAGGGGAGGTTTAGCATGGGCTTTTGGAATGGGTGGAGAAGTTTGAGAAGAATCTCAGTAGTCTATCTAGGCTCACTGTCAAGCTAATCCACTATGTGGCTAGCACCCTCTCTATTGTGCTTAAGGACGAAGTAGAAAAGAAAGCTGCAAAGGATGGTCCCTACTGGGCTGGGGAGGATGTTGTCAACCTCCTCTCCTAGAAGTGGGGGAATGCTAGCTAGTTTGTTGTTGCTCCATCTGTTGGGTTTTGGTCGGTTGTTGGTTTGCTGCATCCGTTTCTATTTTGGTTTTTTGTTGTTATCCTTAGACTTGATTTTTTTGTCCCTTGAGGCTCGTCGTGTAAAGGGTACAGTGCCCTGTAAATGCTTCTTATAACATCAAAAACATAGAAAAACAAAATCAAATAAGAAGTTGCAGAATTTCAAACTAACATGGGGCGAGGAATGTTTCAGCTGCCTAAGAGTCATTTTTCCCAACATGAGCAAATAACAACAAAAATAATTTAGAATAAAACACAACACAACAAAAAATTGATCTAACTGCATACAACTTCCAAACAATAAAATTCACTGAAACCATGGCAAGTGACCTACCTCAATATTTTATGCAAATTGTATCCTACTGTCAATGATGTTGCTGAGAAAAAATGGGTAGAGTTTGCAAGAATAATTTACAAAACCTTACCACAACAATATCTCCCTATAATTGTTGCTTCAATCCAATCTATTTGGAGTAAATGAAGATCTAAAAATATCCAATAAAATCTTATTTGATTTGGAGATCTCACCTAGAAAATTCTCATAGCCTTTTAAATGAAAATATTAAATGCAAGTATGTTTTCAGACATGAGACTTTTTCCAGTGACCTTAAATGGATTTGAGGGAAAATTAAACCTATTTTCAGATGTGAGACAAGTTTACCGGGAAAATGTGGACTGACAAGTCCACTTGAAAAAAGCCTATTGATTAAATATATATATTAAAAATAATCTATAAACAATAAGTCAAGAAATATTCTTTTTAAGACATTCATTTTTAAATTATATAATACTTAATATATATTAAAATTTATCTATAAACAATAAATCAAAAGATATTCTTTTAAGACGTTCATTTTTAAATTATAAAACTATTAATATATATTATATATAATGATTTTTCTTACATATTAATAGTTCTTATATCTACAATATTATTATACTACAATAATATAATTCTATAAATTTTTTATTTTTTTTTAGACCGCAGGAATCGAGTAGCACGACCCCATATAAACTGCAGTGTGCTTGGTAAACTTTTTAACATGACCGGCGGCACTGGCGCGACACACCCTCTGGTACCATGGGGGTGGGGGAGACTAGACCTCGTGACCAACCTCCTGCAACAAGAAAGATTTAGCCAACCGAGCTAGGGCCCCAACCCCGTAATTCTATAAATATAATTATTTTATAATTATTAATATTATTATAGTTATAGGATTGTATTATATGTAGTTATTATATTATAGTTATATAAGTAGTTGATGAAGGGGAATCCCCTAACAAATTTGAAATCAAACACACGCAAAGAGACTTACAAGATGGTTGCAATATACCATTAAATTTCATATTTAAAGAAATAAAATCAGCAACATTTTCATTTTTAAATCATAAAATTATTTCATCAAACTGAAGCTCATGGGATTCCTTACAATATGGGCTTCATACATACAAAAATTTGCAACATAACGTCTTCAACATTTTGGCATCATTTCAATAGCATCTAGGTATGCAACCATAACTTCTCCAAAAGCTCCCCTCTCCAAATGAGCGAGCATCATTATATAGTTCAATTGTGTGAGAAGAAACCATCATTGGTTTCCCAAAAAAATTCCATAAACCACCAAGAATTCCAATGCCCAACTTGAGGAGAGATAAGAAAATAAAATATAAAATAATTCATTGCCTTCAACACCTTCACATGAGCACCTAACTTTTGGCCAATCATCTTGGTCAATCAAGACACCTTCTTTGACTCCTAGTGGCCTTGACGGCTCCAAATACAATCATGCAACAACATGCAAAGATTGTGGCACAAACATGCAATCACATGCAAGGCATGTTATTGAACATGCAAGCACATGCACCCCAAATGGTCCACACCAAGAATTTGGACACCCAAGAGGGGTATTTTTCCAATTTTCCTTATAAAATATTTGTAAATGCATAATTCCCACCAAAATTACAATTATAATTTCACCCTAAGGGAAATTACAAAGTTGCAAATCAAAATATTTATTCTCCTAACCCCTAGCCCTTATTGAAAATAAACAAAAATAAAATACCATTATTTTTGGTGATGCAAGATTGCTAGTACCCCTAGATGCTTCTGCATCATACACCTAAGGTAGGATTTTTTTTGTGAATATGGATTCACAAAATGGAGTTGAGTGGTAGTACCACCCTTTAATATTGCAATAAATCCTCAACAAACTCCATTGTTGAAATTGGTATCTGTAATTGATTCTTCTTCCTCCTTTTCCAACACTTAACTAGAACAAGCTTCCTTCTCTAACAACTCTGCTCTTCACTAAACCTCCCGAATGTGGAATCAATTCCACCATAAACTGACCACCTCTTCCAAGTGTATACTACACTTATCTCTAATCCTATGGGATTCAACCCACCATAGTCCGGCCACCTCCACCAAATTGCACTTGCACTAAACTTTGCAATACCACACAAACCCTTCTCTGCATACCATACATTACTAGAAAAATATTCCTGAACTAGCCCATCCATAACTTGCAAACCATCATGATTTTCAAATTTAATAAAATATGATTCAATATTCTCTTTTACTGCAACCTCATCACACTCACATCCTTCTTTAGAATAATATTTAGAAAAATTAAAATTTACCTTGGTTCCATTCACTACTGCAACTTCAACCTCGTCTTCAACATGACATGTCACTATTTTTATACCTTTAGAAAGATATATTGTCATTGCAAACTGATCTTCCACATTCAAAATACTGTTAGAACAATAATCCCAAGATTCATCATCCATATTCTCTAACAAATAGTCAATCTCTCTAACCAAGGAATCTTCATCTTCAATACTTTCAAGCAAAGAATCATTGGAAAACTCCTCTTTTACCTTCACCTCTTGTTCCTCAATTTCAACCTTCTCAAATTGATTCATTGCTGCAACAAATTTATCCATTTCTACATTCTTAGGCTCATCAAAACATACATTAAAATATAATTTTACCTCATTGCCTTCTGTTGCAACTTTCACTGCTGCAATTCTTTCTTTGCTATCACTCGTCGTATCACTCAAACACAAACCAGATTTGGTTCTAACCTCATAAAAATCTAATATTCCTCTATTCCTTATTGCTGCAACAAAATTTTCAGCCTTCTCATATCTATCCATCCCATTCATATCATTCACATGCAAACTAGAATCATCAATGAACTCACAAAATGCAAGTTTTACCTTTTCTTTAACTTCTGCAACTCGTTTCTCCGGTTGTCAGATTTAATCGATTTTATCCTGTTCCATTATCTTTAGCGAAACGACAATTCGATAACCCTGAGGCACTCGTGAGCGGACCTTCACGAGACGCCCAGACCACATTAATCAATTACTTAACTTTATTGTTTCGACGCGCGATCTATCGACGATATGCCATCGACGATCCGGACCCGATGATTTCTTTCGACGATGATGGATTGCGTCCAGATCTCAATCCATCCAATGAAAAAATTCATTTCCTTCTTTCTCTTTTCCATTTTCAAGGCCTCACAAAGCCTCAACACAATTCTTCAAATCCTCAAGTTTTACTTATGTAAACTCTCTCCTTCAGTGATCTGTTTACAACCATGGGAACCTCAGTTCCTTAAACCCTCTGAAAATGTCTTCTTATAGGTTGCACATCCATTTGTAAACAAAATCCACACACTCTCCACCCTTAGGTCCTGATGCAAACTGCCTCTAATCAGTGCTTTTTCCTGCACTCTTAGGAACTCTCGCTTTGATACCATTGATGAAGAGGACTCCCCTAACAAATATGAAATCAAACACACACAAAGAGACTTGCAAGATGGTTGTAATATACCATTAAATTTCAGATTTAAAGAAATAAAATCAGCAACATTCTTATTTGGTTAAATCCTAAAATGATTTCATCAAATTGAAGCTCATGGGCTTCCTTACAATCTAGGCTTCATACATACAAAAATCTGCAACATAATGTCTTCAACATTTTGGCATCATTCCGACAGCATTTGGGTATGCAACCACAACTTCTCCAAAAATATCCCCTCTCCAAATGAGTAGGCATCATTATATAGTTCAATTGTGTGAGAAGAAACCACCATTGCTTTCCCAAAACAACCTCCATAAACCACCAAGAATTATAATGCCCAACTTGAATAGATATAAGAAAATAAAATATAAAACAAATCATTGCCTTCACCACCTTCACATGGGCACCTAAATTTTGGCCAATCATCTTGGTCAATCAAGACACCTTCTTTGACTCCTAGTGGCCCCAACGGTCCCAACTATGGTCATGGTCATGCAACAACATGAAAAGATTGTGGCACAAACATGCAATCACATGCAAGGCATGCAATTGAACATGCAAGCACATGCACCCCAAATGGTCCCCACCAAGAATTTTGGATGCCCAAGAGGGGTATTTTCCCAATTTTCCTTAAAAAATATTCCTAGATGCATAATTCCCACTAAAATTACAATTACAATTTCACCCCAAGGGAAATTACAAAGTTGCAAATCAAAATATTTATTCTCCTAACCCCTAGCCCTTGTTGAAAATAAATAAAAACAAAATAGCATTATTTTTTGTCATGAAAGATTGCTAGTACCCCTAGATGGTCATGCATCATTGTCAATCACACCTTGGTGTGCAATGGGTATGCCAATGGTTTTTTTGTTAATTTAGAATTTGTATGGATAGAGCTTAGTATTTAACATTAAGTATAGTAGAATGTAATTGTGAAATGCTTTGGACTAAGAAGAAAAGCAATTTAAAATAAATATTTTTTTTGTGTAGGAAGATGGAATAAAAGTGCTTATTACTGATGGTATACATACACACACACACATATATTATAATGTTTGAAACTGAATAATATTGAGTATAGATTCAAAACATTAAATTAATTGTTTTGCACGTTTATAATATAATTGCGTTGAAGGCATTCCCTCTATGAAGTGGACTTGAACGATTTAGGGAATCAACAGCATATAACTCATTAGAGGTGTGCAAGACGATGCAAAACATCATAGCCTTCCAATTTTTTCTAGAAACAAAAAAAAATACCAACTATTGTTGTCGTGTAGTTGATGGTACATCTTTTACATGGAAATCAAGTGATAAAGTAAGGCGAGCGCTTGGATATTATTTTTTGGTTTTGCTAGAAGGAAAATCTATAGGAGAGGAAGTGACACATAGCCTTTATTTGATGCTTTCAATGTTTCTCATGCCTAGAACTTTTCTCGGGTGATTGAAACATTTGTCCCATCACGCTTGAAGATAACTTCTAACTTACAATTGATATTTTAATTTAAAACACTGCAAACCATCAAATC
>VDFB02202844.1:22976-41934 GCA_007258455.2 Sequoia sempervirens | reverse complement strand
TTTAAACATATAGTGTGAGCTTTTCAGTCTCAGTGCTCTCTTCTAAGTGGCGTTCATTCCCTTCGGACACTGGTTATTGAGCATGAAAGAAATGAGATCAACATACCATGGGTCATTCAAAAAGGACTGAGTAGTATATTGTTGACAAATAATGTTGTTACCAGCCTCAGCCATAGATTTAGACAGACCCGAACCTCGGACAAGTTTCATAGGGTGTATCTCTAAATCGAACTCTTGCAAGATGGCCATCCATTTCCCTCTTCTTTCTCCCAATTCGCTCTGCATAAGTAGAGACTTGACAGCAGCGTCAGGAACTACAACAATAATCTGACTTCAAAGGATGTAATGCCTGAATTTTTTTACAGCTCAGACCATAACAAAAGCTTGCTTATCAAGAGGTGGGTATCTAATTTTTGTGTTTTTGAAGGGAGAACTCATGAAAGCAATCGACATCTCCTCTGACCCTTCTCCTTGTTGAGTTAATACAGCTGCACACAAGTGTTCAGAGGCAAAAGAATAAATATAAAACGGCCTCAAATAGTCAGGGCTAGTGAGGACTGGAGCTTCTGAGATGGATTGCTTGACTTGAGAAAAGGCAGCCTTCATCTCATCATTCCACTCTATTTTGGCATCCTTCCTCATCATCTTGTTCAAGGGCTTCACGATTTTTGCAAAGCCTGTGATAAACTTCCTCACAAAGTTGATCTTTCCAAAGAAGGATCTCATCTCCTTCTTGCTTCCTGGCATGGCTATCTTGAGGATGGACTCAACTCGATCTGGGTTGATGGATATTCCTCTTTTTGAAATTATGTGTCCCAAGAGCTTCCCTTCAGAAACTCCGAACACACACTTTTTGGGATTTAAAGAGACTCCATATTGGATGCATCTTTGAAGAACTTGGGCTAAATCTACAACATGATTTAGTCGGTCCTTGGAGAACACTGTTAGGTCGTCTATGTAAACAATAATGCATTTTCCAATTAGATCCTTGAAAGCTATGTCCATGGCACGCTGGAAAGTTTCTCCAGCATTTATTAGGCCGAATGGCATCCTTCTATATGCGAACGTCCCCCACTTGGTGGTGAAAGTTGTCTTCATCCTGTCTTGAAAGTCGACCATGACCTGATTATATCCAGAGTAACCGTCCAAGAATGACATCATTGGAGCTCCATTTACAGTCTGCAATACCTCATCTAGGGAAGGGAGTGGGTAGTTATCCTTTTCGGAGGCTCTATTCAGGTTTCTGAAGTCAACACACAGCCTAATATCCCCGTTCTTCTTAGGAACCGGGACTAGGTTAGCCACCCAGGTTGAATGGCACACTGGGAAGATTATCCTTGTTGACAACAATTTCTGAACCTCTTTATAAATCAATGGCTCAATCAAGGCATTGACAGGGTGTTGCTTCTGTCGGAAGGGCTTAGCTTCGGGCTTCAAGGGAATAGTGTGAGTCATAACCGAAGCATCAAATGTTTGGAGGTCCTCATACCCCCAGGCTATCACAGCAATATCCTTTTTTAGTGCCCTCAATATGTCTTCTTTAATTGCTTTAGGGCAGGACTTCCCTATATAGACATTCCTTTCAGGGCCAGAGTTGGCCAAGTTAACTGTTTCATATTCTCCTCTCTTTTCTTCAGCTGATGCCTTCTCTCAACCCCTCGGATCTGAGTCAAAGATTCTCTCTAGAGCAACCATTCCCTTGGGAATGTTATTACTTTTCAGATTAAGAACCCCTTCTGCATAACATTCTTCAGGGTTCCAATCCCCTTGATCTCTGTTGGACTCATCAATAATTTTCCCCTCGAAAAAATCCAAGCTTGCTAAGAAAGCCAGAATATGTCTATCATCATCAAAGACCTAGAAATTCTTTATATTGTCACGAACAGCTGGGGTGGACATCAGTTCCACTGAGAATCTTTTGAATTTGGAGCCTTGCATAGGCTCCAAGGTGCTTGTAGCAATAGCCAGTGAGTCAACTACCTGATTTTCTTCTCTAGGGATTAAGCTGATCCCAAATGCATCAAAGTCTTCGATTAGATTCCATACCCTGTTTCTATATGCTGCCAGCCTTTTATTGGGGCAGGTGTATTGGTTGTGCACTTGCTTGACAACCACTTCTGAATCTCCCTTAACCATCAGGGTTGTGACTTTCTTCTTGTTTGCAAACATTAATCCTCAAGCTAAGGCTTCATATTCAGCTATGTTATTAGTGCACCCGAACTGCAGCCTGTAAGAAGCAAATAAAACTTTCCCTTTCGGACTAGTTAGTACAATTCCAACACCACAACCGGTCTTGGACTTGGATCCATCAAAGGTAAGGGTCCACAACTAATCACAGGTTGGAGTTGATTCTTTTGAATTAAATACAGGGACTGGTTGTTTAGTAGGTTTCTCAGGAATAATTCCTAATCCCTTTTCAGATGTATCATGTGGCCCAAGGTTGTCATTTTGATATTTACTTATCTCTTGGGTTAACCCCTTGGATTTTAGTATATTTGTGGGTGCAGGGGTATCAAGCAAACCTTGGGGCTGCTCCTCATCAGTATGCTGATTCAGAAGTGTGTCTGGGGTAGGTTCAATTTGAGGAGGGATTTCTTTTGCGAGTGTTGCATCCCTGGTTAACATGGTCACTTCCTTGGCTTCAAATGGGAAGCAGTCTGCAATGGTCTCGGGGCAACTTGTGCTAGCTTCCTCAGCTTGGGAAACATGTTTTAGAATGTCAATGCAGGACTGACAAGTCAATTCAGAATGACTTTGATAATGTACCCTACACCAATTAGGGAGCAGGAGACTTTGTAAATCTACATTTTTCCCCAAAACCAGCTGATCTTGTTGCAGTTTTCTGACCAATGCTTGTTGGTTTTCATTAATTATAGGATCAGGGAACCCGGGTATTGGCAGGTCCTTAGGATCAAGAATGGAGAAGGTTAAAATTTCATCTCTTTTATACACACCTATTTCAGTTTCAAAATAGGCTACCTCATTGTGGCAATCATATTCAGTAATGATATGCTTGAGGCGAGGCTCACTCTCAATCCTGAATTGATTAGGAATCCCTTTCCATGATAGCCACATATGTGAAAAGTCAAGGGAAAGATACCCCCCTAAATTCTTGATCAAATCTCGGCTTAGCAGCATACCATAGGTCTCGGGAATATCAGCCACTTGGATGTCTATGTTAGTTAGGATCCTAGGATCAGAGCCAACTTGGACATGTATGTTTCTTAATTCCCCAACACATTTACCTTTGTTTTGTCAAGTTGAATGTGACCTTTTATTTTTCCCCGAATGGGGGTCCAATCCTAACTCTTTGCATATGGAAAAATGGCACAATGAAATTTCCCCGAAGCCCCGTAATCTAATAGAGACAATTGTGAAGGTTCTTGCCCAAAATTTTAAACTCAAAAAGGAAAGGTGGAGTACCTAATTTGTTTCAGATAAGGGTCGCATTCGCGGTCCCCAAGAGGTGCCACCTTTGATCTTTCCCTTTGACTTATCAGCTTGTTCTTAGAGCCTTCTCAAAGATTCATCTCCCTTTGAGTAGGCAATTCACTCTAATGTCAAAATATGATAAGGAAGTTTTTTGTTTCTACATCTCGTAAAAACAATGTTAAATTCCCTCGCATTATAACTTCTGGAATTCCTCATTTTGGAAACAAATACCAAAGGAATTACCCTTTATTATGGTAATCCGCAAGCCTTGTGGTGGAGGAGGATTATTATCAATGCCTTGATTTGGGGGCACCATGTGATTAGGAGGTGCTGATGTCGTGAATGGCCCCTTACTTTGATTTCTCAGGAAGTGTCCTCCCTTCGTCTGAAAAGCTTGGGCATCATATGAATCCTCCTCTGGTTCATTCTCTTCTTGTCTTGGGAATGAGGATTCCTCTTCAAAAATGTCATAGGTCATTGCAGTATCCACTGAGTCACCTCCTTTGTGTGAATTATCCTAGAATGTGTTGGCATCTTCGTGTGCCATCTTAACAATTTTCTCCATCTAAGGGTAGTTTACCTCAGAATGGGTTGCAGTATCATGCAATCTACACCAATTGGTCATGAAGTTGAGGTCAGCCACGTTTGTAGTATGTGCTCTCTCCTCATTTGCTTGATAGTTGTGAGGAACTCCGCTATTGTTAGGCCCTGTATTCCATTGCCTATTGTTGTTCAGCCCTCTGGTTGTACCCTCTATTTTGGTTTTGGTAACCTCTTTGGTTGTAGTTATTGTTATTCTGATAGGTACCCTGGTTGCTGTTGTTTTGGTTAGGGTAATTCCCCTGGTTTTGGGAAGGGTTCAACCAAAGTTGAGCCATGTCATTAGTGACTTGGGACAACATTTTCTTCAAGGTTTCTACTTCATTGGTAAGCTGAGTAGTCTTTTCACTTTCAACAGCCTTAGCAATAAGTGGCTAATCAACATGGCTAGTAGTTCAAACTTGGTTATGAAGGCTTTGGGGACCTTGAAGGACCTATGGTTGTTGAAAAGGGTTGGGGGTCCTATTAGCAAAGAAAGGAATAGGAGGTTGAGTTTGCAATTCAGACCTAGGCCCATAGTGGGAAGGAGACACTCCTGGAACAGTATTGAATAAAGAGGGTGTACTAGTCATCTGATACCCTACTAAAGGAAAAACTCCCCCCAAACCTGGTTGAGAGTTGGTCTGTTGCTGCAAATTAATGGCTAAATGATAAACCTTGGATAGGGTATCAATATCCGCTGGCAAATAAGTTCTTTGTAAGAACAATCCCAGCAAAGGGTCTATAACCCTAAAGTATGCCTAAATGGCACTATCCTTGGTAACTAGGTAGGGATCCTGCAACCTCCTATACATTCTTTGGAACCTGGTATTGAACAAGGGTAGGGATTCACATGGCTCCTTCCTAATAGTGGTGAATTGGTGATACAGAAGGGATGGGTCCACATAGACTCTAAATTGATTGATGAAAGCATTTTCCAAATCTGTCCAGGACATAATAGAGCCTTGAGGAAGATTAAGATACTAGTTATATGCCATGTCCCCTAAGGAATAAGGGAACAACCTGCAAACTACATCATGATGAGCTATTTGATCTCGGGTACAAGTATCCTTGAAAGCATGTATGTGTTCTTCAACACTCCTTGATTCACCATGGATGTATTTAGGGTAGAACTTCTCAGGGTTCTTAGGCATGTCGTGAAAACCTCTAGGGATGGTCCCTAATGGAGAGGGATTATTCTGAAAGAATGCCATTGGTGGTGGTGGTGGTTGAGCCAGCTATTGTATGGGTTGAACTAGCTATAATGACAATTGAGACGGATTGGATGGTGGATTGATGGGTATCCTCTAAGGGATTGGTGAAAATCCTGGTGGAGTGAGTGGAGCTAATAAGGGTGGAATAATGGTTGCCCCAGTTCTGTGATGCTTATGTCTTGTTGGGGTCTTGAGTTCTATGAAGGATGATGGATTCCCAATTGATCAAAGATTTCTATGGGGCCTTGCTAGGGAAAAAAAACCCAGTTTTATCTAGCTTTCCCTTCTAGGCCCTCCTTCTAGCGCCAATTCTTGTTGACGGTGATTTTGGCACCACAACAATGCAAGTAGAGTATTGCTACTTGGCTTCTCCTAAAAGAGAAAGACAACACATGGATGCCTTAGCTCCCAAGGTCTTGGTAGTTGGGTCTCAACTCTGCTGATGTTACTCAGTGGCCAATGCAACAGTAATATTCAAGGGGCCTACTGGTGTTGGGCTTCTGGATTGCTCCAAGATCAAACATGAAATAAATCCTATACTAACTAGGGGTTTTAAAGAAATATAAAAAGATGGATAAGGGTTTTGAAATGGAAAAGAACAATAGTTCATCCAACCTTAACCAGACTTGATAACTTCAAGGAATTTGCTAACTAAAACTGAAGAACATAATTAACTTGTGATTAACACACAATATCATTCATTCACAGTGCTGATTTTAACAACTAATTATAAACTACCATTTAAGTAAAACATAAAATGTGATTTCATTCCTTGAAAGCCTTCAAAATCAAATGATTAACTTTGAGATAAATACCGTTCTGGAACACAATATGAAGTGGATTCGAATCTGGTTGCTTCTACTGTGGGTGGGACAGATAAGAAACATTTACAAATCTGGCACAATCACCAATGTATAGAGAAATCTGTGTCTTCAAACTGCTTCCATTTATACTAGAAAAACTTTGAAAATACATTATAGCTTATACCAAAATCTAACTGCTAACCAAGAAGGCAAGAGAAGCTCTCATTACTGAGAATCAAGATGCAACTCAATCTCCTTCTGCTAGCTGACTAACTTCTAACAGTTCTAACTCTAAAACAATACTCTAAACCTAGAAGTTCTAATCTAGAAGTCTGTAACACTAAAATTCTGTAACCATTTACAAAGAGAAAAGAATGCCATATATACGCCTTCTCCTGAGAAGAATGTCAGCCCCCATTTTTAGGGTTTTTACAAAATATCCGTGGTGTCAAAGGGTCAGCATCTAGATCTTTTCAAGGGAGTTGGTTCTTTAATAAATCTGGAGCCTTGCTATCCCATGTCGGTGAAAATTGCCTCCTGGAAAGGTCTGTAGATCTTTTATAGCTACCGCACTTATTTCTGGCCTTCGTGTCCATTTTTGAAATCCAGTGGAGCTGCTTTGAGTGCCACAAAATATCACCATTAATGTTGAGCTACCCCTGTTAGTAGATACTAGCTGTCCATTTGACTCACGGCCTTATCTTCTTCCTTCCACACTCTTCCCACTCCAGATCCACTCTTCTACAAGTCATCATGGTGGGCGCTAAGAGTTACAACGATATGTTCCTTCACTGGCGAGTTCGTTGCCATCGGCCAGACCAACATTAGTCAAGAAGACGTTCCAGTGAACTCAACGTGTCACACCGACGGCACAAAATACGTCGGCGAGACCCCATCAGGTCGACCAGACCTTTCACTGAGATCTCCAAGAAATATCCTCATACACACGACCTAATCCTGCAAAACAAGGTCTTGGTTAAAACAATACACTAATATCATGCCCTTTACCAAAAAGAAACTTAACTCCAGTGGAGGTGGAACCAAAACAGGACTGGGACTGAAAAGCAAAATTAAACAAGCCCAGGTGGAACCCGGGATCGGAACCCGAATAGGCCAGAAAAAGACTTATGGCCGGGGTTGGAATAAAAATAAAATGGAACCCGGGATGGTGGGATGGGGATGAGCCGCGGAACTAAACTAATATTTCCAAGATCACACCCGTCGTGAAAACAAAATCCTACAAAAGGAAACCAAACACAAAGGGACGGAAATAAATAAATACGGGGACGGAACGGAACGAGACAAAGCATGGTGAAAACTTTTCAAGTTCGGGTTAAGTTCCCTTCCGCTTTTCCCGCCTCCAACAGCACCCACGAGACAAGGAAAATTAAAGAGGGAAGGGGGAGGAAAACCCCACGATGAAAAAAAAAGGAAGAAAAGGGAAAGAGAAGGAAAACACACGAAAGCAGAAGCGGGATCGGAAAGGAAGTCGAATTAGAAACCTTTTAAAAAGGTCCAAGGTTTGGATCCCATTCCGGTTCCGAGTCCGTTGGGATAAAATGAAAAGACGCAAGGCAAAGACCAAAATGGCAGAACCAGGATCGGGGAAGAAAGAGACAACAAAACTTGGAAGGAATCCCAAGTTCGGAATCCGATCTGGTTCCGGGCCCACCCAAAACAGAGAAAGGAATGCCTAGGGTCGAAAACACCCAGGGCACCAGAGACAAAAAACCAACAATGACCAACAAAGGAGAGAGAAAAGAAAAAAGGCAGAGTTGGGGCCAGAATGGAACCCGAATGAGAAACTCCTTCAGAAGTTTAACATTTGGACTCGGACCTGGGCCCGACTTCGAAAAATAACAAAAAAAACAAAAAAAAGGTCAGCCAAGACGGCGAAGGAACGAGGAGAAGGAGAACAAGACCAAACTTTTAGAAGGAATTTCCAAGTCCGGTATTGGTTGGGATTACGCTTGAAACGGAACTCAAAAAAAAAAAAAAACACCTAAAGGCGAGAAAACCTAAAGGCCAAAAAGAAACCGAGAAGAGAAAAAGGGGTGGTTAGGCAAGGAATAACACTACCAAGTGACACACAACATAAATAGAAATCAACAACATTAGTAGAGGATTCCAAGCAAGTGAATTTTGGAACAATTGACATACAAAAGATCACATTCTACACAACATCCTTAGATCTTGAAGAGAAAAAAAATCAAGTCATTCCTAGAATAATGTAAAATCATCTTTTCTTGGTCTTACGATGACATTCCTAGACTAGAAACTGTGTTAGTGGTGCATCACTTAATGGTATATCTAGGACCTAAACCAGTGAAATAAAATTTGCACAAAACGCACCCACAAATTGCGTTACTAGTGAAAGTAGAGCTACAAAAATTGTTGGATGTTGGTTTCATAAGGCCAATCAATTATGTGGGTTTCCAATCTTGTACCAATTTCCAAGCCCATTGAGAGCATTTTCATCTACACTAACTTCAAAGATCTTAACAAATCTCGTCCTAAGGATGACTTCCCTTTACCCAACATAGACATAATCATGGATTTGATAGAAATTCATGAAATTATTTCACTCATGGATGGACTTTTAGGGTATAACCAAATTTTCATAGCACAAGAAGACTGACACAAAACATATTTCACATGCCCTTTTGGTACATATTGTTGGAATGGTATCCCTTTTGGTTTTAAAAATGTAGGGGTGACATACCAACGAGCCATGATAGTGATTTTCCATGACATGTTTCATAGCATCATGGAAGACTATGTAAATGACATCTTAGCTAAATCAATGACAATAAAAGGACACTTAGAGCTGTTAGCTAAAATATTTGACAAGCTTGAAAAATATCAAGGCTTAATTAGAAAAAAATGTGTATTCAGGGTCACTTTTGGAAAAATTTTGGGATACATAGTGTCTCAAAGAGGTATTGAGATGGACCCGGTGAAATTCAAAGTAATCATGAATATTCCTCTACCTAAAATCATAAAGTAACTTTGTAGTCTATTAGGAAAGCTCCAATCTATCAAGAGATTTATAATGTAGCTAGTAGAAAAATTTCACTTCTTTACTCATCTCCTACATAAGGATATCACATTCAAATGGGATGATAAATGTCAACAAGCCTTCTAGTCTCAAAGATTACCTAGCATCACCTCTAGTGTTGATTCCTCTAGTGGTAGATAGATCGTTGATCCTGTACATCTCAGTAACAACAATAGCAGTAGGTTCTCTTTTGGTATAGCATGATTAATCAAGGAAAGAAAGAGAAATATACTACATAAGTAAAAAATTAGCTGGATATGAGCTTAATTATACTCCTATTGAGTGAGCATGTTTAGAAGTCATATTTTCTTCCCAAAATTTACAACGCTATATGCTTAACTGTCAAGTCAAGCTCATCTCTAAGGTTGATCCACTAAAATATCTATTGTCTAAAGAAAAATTCACAAGACACGTGGATAAATGGGTTATGATATTGAATTTCACATAGATTATGTAGATAGGAAGGAAATCAAAGGACAATTCATAGGAGATCAACTAGCAGATGCACCAATATCTAATGAAAATCCCTTTATATGAGATGATATTCATTGTTACTTCTACTATTCAATGGAATTTATACTTTGATGGATCTCACACTCAACATGGATCAAGGGCTAGAATCTTATTCATTACACCCCAGGTCAAATACATACCAAATTCATATCATCTATCATTTCCATGCACAAATAATATAGATGAGTATGAAGCTCTTATTACAGGATTAAGCATGGTTATACAATGGTAGATCAAAGATCTATGTAGGTTTATGGTGATTCTCAACTAGTAGTGAGATAGGTCAATGACAACTATCAAACTAAAGATGGAAAACTACTTCCCTACAAAAGGATGGTTGATAGCTTCAAACAATACTTCATTATTATCTCATTTGAGAAAATACCCAAATTCAACAACAGGGTTGAAAATGCTATAGCAACCATTGGATATCTCTTAGATATGCCACATGACAATCATAAATGTTAATTCCTTATCAAGAAACTATTGATATTGATGTTTGAAGTCCCCGAATCAGAATTCATGTGTGAAATTGTTGGTCCTAATTCTCCTTAGTACCATGACATTTATACATATCTCCAAGATGGTACTATACCACCTAATTTTAGCTCCAATCTTAAGAAAAAATTTATCCACTAATCATCTTGCTTCACCATAATTGGTGACACCCTTTATCAAAAGAGTCTCAATGGTACATTGTTTAGGTGTGTTAACTCAGAAGAATATTTAACTATCCTACATGAGTTACTTGAAGGTTTTTGTGGGTCACATTCTAGTGGCCCTATCCTTGCTAAGAAGCTATTGAGAAAAAGATACTATTGACCAACCATGGATCATGCATCCAAAATTGTAACATCAAACATAACATCATACATCCTATATATTCATCATATATATAAAAATAAAAAAAGAATAATTAGTACCATCATACATAATAATATCATCATAATTCATCCATCATACATCATAAGATCAAATAGAAATCATTAGATGCATGTATTAAATCATACATACATAATAATATTATATAACATCTATCAAATTACCTGAACATCTCATCTCATATCATATATCATCAAAAAAAGTGTATCATGGTACAAAATCCATATACATCGAATGTGTGTACAATAGGATATCAAGGGACATCAATATATATATACATCATCAAAATAATGTGTCTACAATAGAATATCTATGCATCATATACAAAGGTATATAGTTACATAAGTTTACCCATCTCCTCCCGACCAAGAGAAGGGTGAGGAGTAATTACATGTTGGCCTCCAACTTGTTGTGCCCTAGATCCCTATCCTCTAGGTTGTCCAAATTGTTGTGGATGTTGTGGCTACTACAATAGAGGTAGTCGCCCCACCAATCATCTCTTTGATCTACTTTTCACTCCTGCTACACTCCTAATAAAAAATTTGAGAGCTCTCCTCCCAATCGGTATCACAACCTCATAAAGGTTCCTATAATAAGTTGTCTCTTGGGTGAGTACTCTCACCTCACTCATTTATTGTGTCATTGGAACCAATATACCCTATCATGTAGCCTCTAGATATTATCACCTCACCTACTCATTTAGTATCTCTCTCAGTTGCTAGTTAAGCAATATATGCCTCTACCTCTTGGCAGTGGGCTATCTCAATGTTTCTCTCATTTATCCTTTACGCCAACTGTAAATTAGGATATCTCTCTTCATCATATAGTTGTACCTCTCTCTTTGAGTCTAGTCTTTCTTAGCTCGAGATCCACTACTAGTCGGCTGTCATCAACATCACCTCCCCTCTGCCCCTCTCCCACCACAACTATAAAAATCTATTGAACTAGTGAATCCTATTGCAGTCCTTGGTTGGGACCTCCCCCTGTAACTACCTCTACCTCCACTCTCTATCTATTTTTATGAGCTTTACCCTCCTCTTCCTACCCACTACCTCTCCACCTAGATGGGTGAACCTAAATAGGCTCTGTACATGGCCCACCATGCATCATAATCAAGGGTCCTGACTACATCCTCACCACCATCAACCTAAGCCCACTATACTGGCATCAGATGTATAAACTCAATAACTGCTACTTGAGGGCTCATCATGGTC
The DNA here is from genome assembly GCA_007258455.2 of Sequoia sempervirens. Lineage (NCBI taxonomy): Eukaryota > Viridiplantae > Streptophyta > Pinopsida > Cupressales > Cupressaceae > Sequoia > Sequoia sempervirens. Next base: position 30,239 of record VDFB02202844.1, on the reverse strand, counting down.
CCCCACTCTCCAATCTCTCACTAAGTACTTGAAAATAAAGCTTGATAATCATCTGCTAGCACATCTTGTGCCTCACTGAATTATTGTTTGACTTGATCAAGTAAGAATATCTCTAGGGTATGTGGTGTGCAATAAATATGTCATCATGTCTACCTACAAAAAGGGAGATGAACATCATCATCTCAAGCCTTGCACTATAACCATGGCCTCCAATTAATCTCATCTACCTCATCCAAAACTCTCCTCCAATAGTCCAAATCACCAAGCCTCTTTTGTGTCATTAAGGTATCATATATGTATACATAAGGATCTCCAACTACCCGAATGAAATCTCCAATTGGTCGTGTCACAACAATGTGCTCCCATGCCAACATGTGAATCAAGGTCACCCTAGCTAATAGGCTAGTCACCAACATGTATACTACCCAGTTCATTTTATGGTATAAGTGAGAAAGTACACAACATCCCCATGTATAAACAACATCTTGTGTCATCCTATCAAGGAGATAGCCCCATCCAACAAAGAATCCCCTGAATCTTTGATCAAGGACAATCACTCCTGAGATCAGACCTCCAATGTCTAGAATAATATCATCAAATCTAATGTAAGGTCTTAGATCAATCTACCCATCATTTATCTTTAGTTCATCATCATGGACTCCCTTTAGATAATCTACACCATGGTCAGTATTGTAAATAACTTGAGCTCCCTCAATTAGAATCTTGAGTATTTACACACATCCTTAAGTGTAGTAAGTGTAATAGTGATCTTTCCAATAGAAGTCTAAAAACTAAAGTCTCTAAGTGGTCATCTCTTGACAAGATTGGTTATATAGGCTCGATGAGCCCAAATATCTAACATGTACACAATGTGATATAGGTTGATAGCACCCAAGAACTCACCATTCATCTCACTAAGATGGTCTATTTGGTCTAGTACCCTCAATAATTTATTTCTAGATAGAATAGGATCTAGGATAGCCTACAAGCATGATTTCCAAAACGTCAATTTTTAAAAAAAATTGATAAAAACTTTGTCAACCCCTAAATCCAAAGCGACCTTTTTTACAAAACCGTCATTTTATCTCAATCATTTAAGAAATCCTTTTTTTTTTAAGTGTTGCTTTGCTAAATCATAAGCGAGTCACTTTCCAAATGCATTGTATGATCACAATCAAAAGAGACCTCATTTTCAAAAGTGACATGACATGTCAAACACGTCATGATAAATTCAAAAGCATTGTGCCAAGTTTCAAATATGTTGTGTTAGTGTTCAAAAGTGTCAATCCTAGATTAACATGTTTGATTGACTCCCTAGACCTAGCATTTGTTATACCTAGAAGTATGTGTAAACATGAAAGAGTTAGATATGTACGGGTGAGTGGCTCTAATAGGCCTTTGGAACTAATGGACTTTATCCATGATGTGTATAGCTCATGGAATGTTATCCATCTTTGCAACGGCTTCGCTAGGGAATCTCACTCATAGTTTTGAAAACTATAAGCTTGAGAGTGAAAATAAATTGAAAATGACACTCAAGGGCCTATATATAGACCTCAAAACCCTATATTTCACCCATCCAACCCCCTACATCCTATTTTCTTCTTCCTCCAATCTTCCTAATCAATTTCCTCATTAACTAGGACTTGAATTTTCCTCCCCTTCACCGAACTTATCCTATCATTTTTTCATGAGCCTGACCTAAAAATGTTTTTTTTGGTTGACCTCTCAAGGGGGGAGCCTACCATCCTCCCATCATTCCTTCATCTGTTGGGGCATAATGGGGCATTGTCAATATTACCTATTTTTTCCAAATCAGTAGTATGTATTAAACAATGCATGTTCATGTACGTTGTCTCAAAGAGGGGAAAATGAGACACCTAAAATTATCTAACACATCACACATTCCCCTCATTTGTCATTTTCCTATCAATTTCACTCACTATCTCTATTTCATCACTTTTAATCAAATGATTTGATTAAAGTAATTAATTTCTAATTTTCCTCTATTTCACCTTAATTGAATAATCTTGATTATTTAATTAATTTTTTAATTTTCCTCTCACCCACTTGATTAAATAATTTTTAATTATTTAATTAATTTTCCTGATGCGATCTAGAGTTCAGCTCCAGCAGGGTTTAAGGTGGGACTTCTTGGGTCGAGGGGATCTCACTCGCGGGGGACTAGTCTTACCTAAGCTCACCTCCAAATTGCCAAGGTAAGGGCTCCTAGGCCAGCAGGTTGGGTTAGGGGACACCCATATAGTATTAAATATATATATATATATATATATATATATATATATATATATATATATATATATATATATAATTTCCTCTCACCCACTTGATTAAATAATTTTTAATTATTTAATTAAATATCAATTTATTTTTCTCATCCCACATAATTAAATAATTTCTTAATTATTTAATTATCTAATATTCTTCCACAATTAAATGAATTATTTACTTCATTTAGTTTTTTATTAGAGGAAAAACAGGTTTTGATGGGACCTAAAACCCAATACAAGAAGGTTTTGAAGGGACCTAAAACCCTTTACAAGGAAAATATGTTGCTAGAAAAAATCAGCATACCAATCCGTAGCCCAATAGCAGCAACCAAACACAAATATTCAAAACAATCCACTCTACAACAAACAGGTTTTGAAGGGACCTTAAACCCTTAACAACCATGTTTTGACAAGAACCTTGAACCCTAAGAGACTAACAAACCCTCCAAAAGGAACATTCCTTCCAAAAGGAATATTCTAAAATTCAAATTCAAATTTAAAAATATCTCCCTCCAAAATATATTCCTAAAGTTTAGGGAAGAGCTTCAATCAACTAAACCTCTCTTCATGCATGGATCCTTACCCCTTAATTCACTCTCAACCATTGATCTCATCTTCCAATCTCAAACGTCGATCAGATATCTTGCAATCTATAAAATAAACCCCATCCTTCATTCAAAGGATCTCTCTCTTTAGCAATATGAGCTCCATGGAAATTTGATCTTCATAGCCATCAACCTTTGGGATTTTGCACAATTAGGTTTATGCAAGCATTGAGAAATCCAACATATCAAAAGCATAATTCAATAATGGATTAAAGACTTGTATTCTTGGGTGAGGTAAAAGTAGGGCTTATATTAGTGAATTAGCTTAGCTTACCTTTTGTTTAGTGATTATCATTTCCATTAATTTAATTGTAAAATAAGCTAATACCATGAGCTAAGAATATATATTCACAGTTGTAGACATGTAAAAATGACCTAATGCATATCACACATCCTAAACTGCATTTTTCCATCATCGGCATCATTATCATTAATATAATTGCATTTCACATCATTTTCACTAATTGACCCTATTTCTATCTATTAATTGAATAGTCTTTAATTATTTAATTAATTCACTATTTTATCATTAATCTAACTTTATTTTTCCTAATTAATTAAATAAACATCAATTATTTACTTATGTCACTAATATACCCTATTCATCTAAATTAATTCAATTTTTATCATTAATAATTTAATTAAACCACTTTTCCCTTCTCTAAACTTGAATAATTAAATCAATTATTCAAAATCATTCAACATGGTCAACAAACAAATATATCTTTATTTGTCAAATTCAAATGCAACTTACACGTTCATCTCCAATATTAATTAATTAATTAATTATCCTCACCCCTTTGTGATTGAGCAAATCATTACCACTGATTTCTCACTCTAATTGGTTGACTAACCCATTTATATCCTAACTCAACCAGACTTTCTCAATCCCACTAACCACTCAACCTGATTTTCTCAAACCCACCAATCATTCCAATCTAATCCCACTAATTATCCAATTAAAATCCTTAATTGTATCAATCAGAGAAGCTAACTGGACAATCCATTTCCTCTCAATGATTCTCAACCGTTGATCATGATCTTTTACTACTGAATCTCGATCATTCATCTAAAACCTGAAAATCTATAAAACGACCTTCTTCCTTCTCAAAAATGATCAAAGAATCTAGAGAATTTGTGGAGAGGTTATTTCAAAATAGTCATTGAAGCACATTTAGCACATTTAAATCTTTGATCACCATTAACACACCTTTTGAAGCTTTTGCAACAACAATGGAGGTTTTGTATTGATCCAAGCGATCCAACATCAATACGAATTACACTTCGCCATGGGATGGTGATATTGTAATGCTTGAATTCATTTTATTTTCTCTTTTATGATAGCATTGTTCATAAAATTCTTAGTTTTATGATTTCATTTCATGAGTATGGTTGGGATTTGATCTTGCTTTGATCTCTTTCGTTTTATTTCATTGTTGTTTTCCTTATGCTTATTTTCCCCCTTACAACAACAATATATAAATATAATATAAAATCAAATAATTTTTAAGCAACATATAAAATAATAAGCTATAATATTATTATTTTTAATTATACATAATACAATTGTATTGATTTTGGGATAAATTTTTAGCCCATAAGATATACTATATTGGCTTTTGAATGGAGCATTATCTTATTGTAAAATTATATCATGTTAATTGAGACAAATAATTTAAGAAATTTTTTAAAGTTTCAAGAAGATATGATTGTAAATTAAGGTGGATGTTTCATACTTATAGTCTTTAATTTTAGAGAATATACATGACTAAAATTGATAAGTATCTAAGTATGTGTAAAAAATAAAATATTATAAAAAAAGTTATATATTTTAGAGAAATTTATTTAAAGTAAAAATTATAATTTAAAGGTGAACAAACATATTAAATTGGTAATACAAGATGTGATAGTTCTCAAGTCTACAAAATAGAGTTTCTATATAATTGAAATTAGTTCCTACAATCTAATAAACTCTTCCAAATCATTCCATTTTCTCAATTATTTAGCATGGTAATCCTCAAACATAAAGGAACTATTGATTCAAATCTCTAATTAGAGTCTCCATGATCATTAAGAATGATTTGTATGCATCCCACATGGACTATAAATAACACGACAATACATCTAAGTGTCGAGACTAAGAAACCATTCCAAGAATAGAAAATACAAAGAACTCTAACATCATTGGATACACATGAATTTTCATGACAAATTTTCCACTTCTGGTAGAGAGGAAATTATGGTTTCACTACAATAGAGATTAATTTTATTCAGTGTTTACGCTTTTGTCACCCTAAGTGATAAAAACACATTTTATGATCTATCTCTCACCAAAACCTACATTTTTATGTCCCATACCATTTGATATATTTTTAAACACTCAAGAGATTGTTTTTGTTCCAAAAACATACCATGAAGTACAAAAAATGGATCCTTTATAGATCACACCTCCCTAATACAAAGGATTTTAATCACCAAAAAATTCTAGAGATTCACCAAATGAGAATAAAATAATCTCTCAACCAATGAAACATATGTCACCTCACCGTATTGAACATGACCCAAATTTAGAACACCAAGTTGTGTCCAATTGTCTAGATTATGAAATGTTGCATTGCTTAAACATGGAGAAACTTGTTCAATATTAGTTTTCTCCAAAATAATGACTTCTTTATTACCTCTCATATTCTCATGAATACTTAGGACCTCTTTTGGCTACTCTTTTCCATAGTAATTACACCACATGAATCTCTTTCTATTTTGGTGGTATGGTACTTGTATTTCCTCCTATAGATTTTTTTTTGTAGCCATACACATATGAGATGTTAAACACAACACAAAAATATCCACAAAATTAAAATTCATTATTTCATAAATAAGATTAGAACCAACTAAAACTTTAATTTATATTTCTTATTAATTATCATTTAAGGAGATTTTTTGATCCAACTCAAACCATAGGGATTAGGGTGATGAAAGTTTTTAAATTCAAGTTTAAAACTAAATCTTGAGAACTCAAGTTAGTTTGAGAACATGAATCAAATAAGGACTCAACCTTAATGTCATTTATGTGAATCTTTATCTTATAGAAAAAAAATAACCTTTTTGGTAGTGCAAGAAATTTTAGAATACACTTCTAAAGTGCAGTACCAATTGCCTTAACCCCTTTATTTTCAATTGAGATATTAGTGTTCTTTTTACACTTTTTATCATTATTATGAGGGTTATTTTAGGTTACAACTTCCAACAAGAAGAATCTTCATGACCATCCTTACCATAATGATCACAATACGTCTTAGTCTTGGATTTTTCTCCACCTAACTTTGGAGATGATGAAGGACTACCTACCTCAAGGTAATGAGCATGAACACATGCCTCATCTTTGTCCACCAATTTGGAAAGTAACATCTAGGACTATGAAGATGACCATTGAGGTCTCATATATATTTCATTAGGACCTCTTCATAAAAGAGAAATTATGCATATGAACAACCTTTTTACAAAATTACTAGTGTATTCTAGTACACTTTGACCATCTTTCTATTTTAATGAATTTCATTCCATGTATTTTCCTTTTTATCACAAATAGGATAGAATCATTTCTTAATTAACTTTTTAAATTTTTTCCAAGAACTTATAGGATCTTGTTCCTTAATTCCATTGCATAGAAGAGACCCTAAAACAAAGTTAATGCATGTTTTTCTATTCTTATCCTAGCAAAGGAAATATTTTGTTGTAAGGTAAGACGATGCATGCTAAAATATACATCAAGATGAGATAGCCACCAATCAATGTTATCTACATCTACATCACCTTCAAATGTAAAATCTTATTCTTAGCCTTCAATTTAAATAGAGGTTTACATGGTAGACTATTTCAATTTTTGAAGAATCTCCTTCATTATCCAATATTTCCATCATTCAACCTCTCCATAAGGATCTCCTTTAAATATTTATTGGTATCCATTGATTGAGAATGTCTTTTCATAGCACTCTCCCATCTTACCAAAGCTTACTTCAATATCCACATATTCTCCACCTTCCATGTTTTTCAACTCTTTTCTCCACCTACAATACTAAATATCTCTTTGTAGGTAATGTATTCTTCCCAATTGATCATGTTATCAATATGGACTTATAAAATAATCACAAAAATTACTTCCCAAAATGAATGAAATCATTATGATACCACTTAATCCATAAACTAGGGTGGATATTCCATATTATTATCATAAACTTGTGTATATGTATTACTTCTAGAGGGTATTCATGACCAAAATTGCTAAGCTTCTAACACACAATGAAATTAAACATAAAGAGTGCAAAAACCCATAAAATAATATATATATATATAATAGAAAACCTATT
>VDFB02202844.1:0-22876 GCA_007258455.2 Sequoia sempervirens | reverse complement strand
AAAGAGAAAGGCAACACATGGATGTCTTAGCTCCCAAGGTCTTGGTAGTTGGGTCTCAACTCTGCTGATGTTGCTCAGTGGCCAATGCAACAATAATATTCAAGGGGCCTGTTGGTGTTGGGCTTCGGGATTGCTCCAAGATCAAACATGAAATAAATCCTATACTAACTAGGGGTTTTAAAGAAATATAAAAAGATAGACCAAGGTTTTGAAACATAAAAGAATAATAGTTCATCCAACCTTAGCCATACTTTGCTAACTTCAAGGAATTTGCTAACTAAAACTGAAGAACAAAATTAACTTGTGATTAACACACAATATCATTCATTCACAGTGCTGATTTTAAATAACCGACATAAACTACCATTTAAGTAGCATAAAATGTGATTTCTCATTCCTTGAGCCTTCAAAATCAAATGATTAACTTTTGAGAGGCAATATCGCTCGAACACAATATGAAGTAGATCAAATCTGGTTGGCTTCTACCATGGTGGTATAGGTAAGCAACATTTACAAATCTAAGTACACCGCCAATGTAACAGAGAAATCAGGTTCCAAACTACTTCCCATTTATACTAGAGATCTTTGGAAAATACATTACAGCCTTTTATACCGGAATTCAATCATAACCAAGAAGGGAAGAGAGAAGCTCTCTATTAATCGAGAATCAAGATGTAATCCTCGATCTCCTCGCTTTTAGCTAACTAACTCCTAAAAAAGTTCTAGCTCTAAACAGTTCTCTAAACCTAGAAGTTCTAATCTAGAAGTGCTAACACTAAAATTCTAGAAAAAAACCCCAAAAAACCCCTTTTACAAAGAGGCAAGAATGCTATATATACATCTCCCTGAGAAAAATGTTGGCGCCCATTTTGCTGGCTTTTATGCCATCCGTGGTGTCGAGGGTTCAGCTGCCTAGATCTTTTCAAGGGGAGTCGGCTTTGTAATAAATTTGAAGCCTTATATCCCATGTTGGTGAAAAATTCGCCTGGAAAGGTTTAGATCTTTTTACAATACCGCGACTTATTTCGCCCATGTTCATTTCAAAATCTCACGGAAGCTGCTTTGAGGCTCTAAAATACTCCATACTGTCGAAGCACTTCGCCGCAGATACTAGTCGCCCATTTGACTCATGGTCTTATCTTCTTCCTCTTTCCACGCTTCTTTCCCGCCTAGATCCGCTTCTTCTCGCAAGTCATGGTGGCGAGAAAGTTATAATGATATGTTCCTTCATCATGGAAGTTCGCTGCTACTGGCTGTGACCAACATTGGGGCCGTGAAGATGTTCCACAACTCAACGCCGCCACGTAGTGCGTACCAAAAATAATGCCGGGCGTAAAACCCCGCCGCTAGTCGCACTCAAACCTTCACGCCGGTGATCTCCGGGCGAAATAATATCCTCGCGGCACACCACCCTCATCCAGAATACCACCATACTGTACAACCCTAACGTCAGGATCAGATCAACGAAATACCATTCACCGAATAAGACACCACCCGAATCTGAAATAAAATGGAACTGTGATCGGAGTTGGGATGGGGATGATAATGAACTAAACAATATTTCCAAGATCACACTCCCCGCCGCGGGTTCGGGCCTCCTACAAAAAGCAAACCAAAACACAAAGGGACAGAAATAAATAAACACGAGGGAACCGAACCAACTGACAAACATGAATCAAAACTTTTCGCTTCTCAGTTCGATTCCCTTCCCGCACCGGGCCCAACAACACCCACAGACAAGGGAAAATTAAAGGAAGGGGGAGGAAAACCCCACGATGAAAAAAAAAGGAAAAAAAGGGAAAGAGAAGGAAAACACGCGGAAGCGGGATCGGAACGGAAGTCGAATTAGAAACCTTTTAAAAAGTTCCAAGGTTTGGATCCCGTTCCGGTTCCGAGTCCCCTAGAATAAAATGAAAAGATGCAAGGAAAAGACCAAAATGGCAGAACCAGGATCGGGGAAGAAAGAGACAAAAAAACTTGGAAGGAATCCCAAGTTTGGAATTCGATCCGGTTCCGGGCCCACCCAAAACAGAGAAAGGAATGCCTAGGGTTGAAAACACCCAAGGTACCAGAGACAAAAAACCAACAATGACCAAGAAAGGAGAGAGAAAAGAAAAAAGGCGGAGTTGGGGCTAGAATGGAACCCGAATGAGAAACTCCTTTAGAAGTTTAACATTTGGACTCGGACCCGTACCCGACTCCGAAAAAGAACATAAGAAACGAAAAAAAAGGTTCGTCGAAACTGGAACCGAGGAAGGAACAAGACCCAAACTTTAGAAGGAATTTCCAAGTCCCAGATATCCTGGCTCGCCTCGGCAGAACTCCAAAGAAAAAACACTCTAAGGCAAGAAAACCTAAAGGCCAAAGAAACCGTGGTGGCGAGAAAAGGGGGTGGTTAGTGAATAACACTACCAAGTGACACACAACATAAATAGAAATCAACAACATTAGTAGAGGATTCCAAGCAAGTGAATTTTGGAACAATTGACATACAAAAGATCACATTCTACACAACATCCTTAGATCTTGAAGAGAAAAAAAATCAAGTCATTCCTAGAATAATGTAAAATCATCTTTTCTTGGTCTTACGATGACATTCCTAGACTAGAAACTGTGTTAGTGGTGCATCACTTAATGGTATATCTAGGACCTAAACCAGTGAAATAAAATTTGCACAAAACGCACCCACAAATTGCGTTACTAGTGAAAGTAGAGCTACAAAAATTGTTGGATGTTGGTTTCATAAGGCCAATCAATTATGTGGGTTTCCAATCTTGTACCAATTTCCAAGCCCATTGAGAGCATTTTCATCTACACTAACTTCAAAGATCTTAACAAATCTCGTCCTAAGGATGACTTCCCTTTACCCAACATAGACATAATCATGGATTTGATAGAAATTCATGAAATTATTTCACTCATGGATGGACTTTTAGGGTATAACCAAATTTTCATAGCACAAGAAGACTGACACAAAACATATTTCACATGCCCTTTTGGTACATATTGTTGGAATGGTATCCCTTTTGGTTTTAAAAATGTAGGGGTGACATACCAACGAGCCATGATAGTGATTTTCCATGACATGTTTCATAGCATCATGGAAGACTATGTAAATGACATCTTAGCTAAATCAATGACAATAAAAGGACACTTAGAGCTGTTAGCTAAAATATTTGACAAGCTTGAAAAATATCAAGGCTTAATTAGAAAAAAATGTGTATTCAGGGTCACTTTTGGAAAAATTTTGGGATACATAGTGTCTCAAAGAGGTATTGAGATGGACCCGGTGAAATTCAAAGTAATCATGAATATTCCTCTACCTAAAATCATAAAGTAACTTTGTAGTCTATTAGGAAAGCTCCAATCTATCAAGAGATTTATAATGTAGCTAGTAGAAAAATTTCACTTCTTTACTCATCTCCTACATAAGGATATCACATTCAAATGGGATGATAAATGTCAACAAGCCTTCTAGTCTCAAAGATTACCTAGCATCACCTCTAGTGTTGATTCCTCTAGTGGTAGATAGATCGTTGATCCTGTACATCTCAGTAACAACAATAGCAGTAGGTTCTCTTTTGGTATAGCATGATTAATCAAGGAAAGAAAGAGAAATATACTACATAAGTAAAAAATTAGCTGGATATGAGCTTAATTATACTCCTATTGAGTGAGCATGTTTAGAAGTCATATTTTCTTCCCAAAATTTACAACGCTATATGCTTAACTGTCAAGTCAAGCTCATCTCTAAGGTTGATCCACTAAAATATCTATTGTCTAAAGAAAAATTCACAAGACACGTGGATAAATGGGTTATGATATTGAATTTCACATAGATTATGTAGATAGGAAGGAAATCAAAGGACAATTCATAGGAGATCAACTAGCAGATGCACCAATATCTAATGAAAATCCCTTTATATGAGATGATATTCATTGTTACTTCTACTATTCAATGGAATTTATACTTTGATGGATCTCACACTCAACATGGATCAAGGGCTAGAATCTTATTCATTACACCCCAGGTCAAATACATACCAAATTCATATCATCTATCATTTCCATGCACAAATAATATAGATGAGTATGAAGCTCTTATTACAGGATTAAGCATGGTTATACAATGGTAGATCAAAGATCTATGTAGGTTTATGGTGATTCTCAACTAGTAGTGAGATAGGTCAATGACAACTATCAAACTAAAGATGGAAAACTACTTCCCTACAAAAGGATGGTTGATAGCTTCAAACAATACTTCATTATTATCTCATTTGAGAAAATACCCAAATTCAACAACAGGGTTGAAAATGCTATAGCAACCATTGGATATCTCTTAGATATGCCACATGACAATCATAAATGTTAATTCCTTATCAAGAAACTATTGATATTGATGTTTGAAGTCCCCGAATCAGAATTCATGTGTGAAATTGTTGGTCCTAATTCTCCTTAGTACCATGACATTTATACATATCTCCAAGATGGTACTATACCACCTAATTTTAGCTCCAATCTTAAGAAAAAATTTATCCACTAATCATCTTGCTTCACCATAATTGGTGACACCCTTTATCAAAAGAGTATCAACGGTACATTGCTTAGGTGTATTAAATCAAAATAATATTTAATTTTCCTACATGAGGTACTTGAAGGTGTTTGTGGGTCACATTCTAGTGGCCCTACCCTTGCTAAGAAGCTAATGAGAACAAGATACTATTGATCAACCATGGATCATGCATCTAAAACTATAGCATCAAACATCATACATCATACATCCAAAATTTTAACATCAAACACAACATCATATGTATCTTGCATATTCATCATATGTATGCAAATACAAAAATAATCATTAGTACCATCATACATAATAACATCATCATAATCCATCCATCATACATCATAAGATAAAATAGAAATCATTAGATGCATATATTAAATCATACATACATAATAATATTATATAACATCTATCAAATTACCTCAAAATCTCATCTCATATCATATATCAATAACAAAAAAGTGTCATGGTACAAAATCCATATACATTGAATGTGTGTACAAATCATCAAGGGACACAAATATATATATATATACATCATCAAAATAATTTGTCTACAATCAAATATCTATACATCATATACAAAAACATATAGTTACATAAGGTTACCCCTCTCCTCCTGACTAGGAGAAGAAGGGTGAGGAGTAACTACATGTTGGCTTCTGACTTCTTGTACCCTAGATCCCTATCCTCTAGGTTTTCTTGGTTGTTTTGGATGTTGTGGTTGTTGCAACTAAGGTGGTCACCCCACCAATCATCCCTTTGATCTACCTGTCACCCTGCTACACTCAGTAAAAATTTGGGAGCTCTCCTCCCAATCAGTATCACAACCTCATAAAGGGTCCTATAATAAGTTTCATCTTGGGTGAGTACCCTCACCTCAGTCATGTATTGTGTTATTGGAACCATTATACCCTATCGTGTAGCCTCTAGCTATTATCACCTTGCCTTCCCACTCAATCTCTCTCTCAGATGCTAGCTAAGAAATATATGCCTCTGCCTCTTGGTAGTGAGTTATCTCAATGTCTCTCTCATCTATCCTCTATGCCCATTGGAAAATTAGGCTATCTCTCTCCATAATATGCTTGTCCATCTCTCCTTGAGTCTAATCTTTCTCAAAGAGATCCACTATTAGTTAGGTATCATCAGCATCACCTCCCCGCTACCCCTCTCCCACCACAACTATTAAAAAATTTTGAACTAGTGGATCCTATTGTGTTCACTAGTTGGGACCTCCTACTGTAACTACTTTTTCCTCCACTCTTTTTCTATGTCGATGAGTTCTACCCTCCTCTTCCTACCCACTTCCTCTCCACCTAGATGGGTGAACCTCAATAGCATCTGTACATGGCCCACCTTGCATCATAATCAAGGTTCTTGGTTGCATCCTCCTCACCACCATCAGCCCAAGCCCACTTATATTGGCATCATGTAAACTCAGTAACTGCTACTTGAGGGATCACCATGGTCCCCCAATCTCCAATATCTCACTAAGTGTAAGAAAATAGAGCATGTTAATCATCTGCTAGCACATCTTGTGCCTCACTGAACTGTTGCCTGACATGATAAGTAAATATATCTCAAAGGTATGTGGTGTTAATAAATAAACCATCATATCTACCACAAAAGGAGATGAGCATCATCATCATCTCAAACCTCTTACCAACCATGGCCTCCAATTAATCTCGTCTACCTCATCTAGGACTCTCCTCCAATAGTCCAAATCACCAAGCCTTTTTTGTGTCATTTAGGTATCATATATATATACATAAGGATCTCCAACTATCCAAATGACATCTCCAACTAGTCATTTCACAACAATGTACTCCCATGCCAACATGTCAATCAAGGTCACCCAAACTAATAGGCTATTCACCAAACTGTATAATACCTAGTGCATGTCATGGTATAAGTGAGAAAGTACACAAGGCCCCCATGTATAAACAATATCTTGTCATCCTATCGAGAGAGATAGCCCCATCAATAAAAAAATCCCTTGAATATCGTCGGGGACAATCACTCTTGAGATCAAACTTCCAGGTGTAGAATAATATCATCAACTCCAATGTAAGGTCTTAGATCAATCTACCCATCATTTATCTTTAGTTCATCATCATGGACTCCCTTTAGATAATCTACACCATGGTCAGTATTGTAAATAACTTGAGCTCCCTCAATTAGAATCTTGAGTATTTACACACATCCTTAAGTGTAGTAAGTGTAATAGTGATCTTTCCAATAGAAGTCTAAAAACTAAAGTCTCTAAGTGGTCATCTCTTGACAAGATTGGTTATATAGGCTCGATGAGCCCAAATATCTAGCATGTACACAATGTGATATAGGTTGATAGCACCCAAGAACTCACCATTCATCTCACTAAGATGGTCTATCTGGTCTAGTACCCTCAATAATTTCTTTCTAGATAGAATAGGATCTAGGATAGCCTGCAATCATGATTTCCATAATGCCAATTTTTTTAAAAAATTGATAAAAACTTTGTCAACCCCTAAATCCAAAGTGACCTTTTTTACAAAACCATCATTTTATCTCAATCATTTAAGAAATCCTTTTTTTTTTAAGTGTTGCTTTGCTAAATCATAAGCGAGTCACTTTCCAAATGCATTGTATGATCACAATCAAAAGAGACCTCATTTTCAAAAGTGACATGACATGTCAAACACGTCATGGTAAATTCAAAAGCATTGTGCCAAGTTTCAAATATGTTGTGTTAGTGTTCAAAAGTGTCAATCCTAGATTAACATGTTTGATTGACTCCCTAGACCTAGCATTTGTTATACCTAGAAGTATGTGTAAACATGAAAGAGTTAGATATGTACGGGTGAGTGGCTCTAATAGGCCTTTGGAACTAATGGACTTTATCCATGATGTGTATAGCTCATGGAATGTTATCCATCTTTGCAACGGCTTCGCTAGGGAATCTCACTCATAGTTTTGAAAACTATAAGCTTGAGAGTGAAAATAAATTGAAAATGACACTCAAGGGCCTATATATAGACCTCAAAACCCTATATTTCACCCATCCAACCCCCTACATCCTATTTTCTTCTTCCTCCAATCTTCCTAATCAATTTCCTCATTAACTAGGACTTGAATTTTCCTCCCCTTCACCGAACTTATCCTATCATTTTTTCATGAGCCTGACCTAAAAATGTTTTTTTTGGTTGACCTCTCAAGGGGGGAGCCTACCATCCTCCCATCATTCCTTCATCTGTTGGGGCATAATGGGGCATTGTCAATATTACCTATTTTTTCCAAATCAGTAGTATGTATTAAACAATGCATGTTCATGTACGTTGTCTCAAAGAGGGGAAAATGAGACACCTAAAATTATCTAACACATCACACATTCCCCTCATTTGTCATTTTCCTATCAATTTCACTCACTATCTCTATTTCATCACTTTTAATCAAATGATTTGATTAAAGTAATTAATTTCTAATTTTCCTCTATTTCACCTTAATTGAATAATCTTGATTATTTAATTAATTTTTTAATTTTCCTCTCACCCACTTGATTAAATAATTTTTAATTATTTAATTAATTTTTCTAATTTTGATCTTCGAGGTTCAACTCTAAGAAACCCGGGTTTAAGATTGGGACTTCTTGCGATTAGAGGGGATACTTTCGCGGGGGACTAGTCTTACCCTGAAACTCACCTCGATTACCCAAGGTAAGGGCTCTAGGCCTTGGGTTGGGTTCTTGAGAGTTTACCATATAGTATTAAATATATATATATATATATATATATATATATATATATATATATATATATATATATATAATTTTCCTCTCACCAATTGATTAAATAATTAATTAAAATTAATTTATTTTCTCATCCAACATAATCAAATAAATTTTAATTATTTAATTATCTAATATTCTTCCATAATTAAATGAATTATTTACTTCATTTAGTTTTTTATTAGAGGAAAAATAGGTTTTGATGGGACCTCAAACCCAATACAAGAAGGTTTTGAAGGGACCTAAAACCCTTTACAAGGCAAAGATGTTGCTAGAAAAATAATCGACATGCCAATTCACAACTCAACAACAACCAAACACAAATATTCAAAACAATCCACTCTACAACAAACAGGTTTTGAAGGGACCTTAAACCCTTAACAACCATGTTTTGACAAGAACCTTGAACCCTAAGAGACTAACAAACCCTCCAAAAGGAACATTCCTTCCAAAAGGAATATTCTAAAATTCAAATTCAAATTTAAAAATATCTCCCTCCAAAATATATTCCTAAAGTTTAGGGAAGAGCTTCAATCAACTAAACCTCTCTTCATGCATGGATCCTTACCCCTTAATTCACTCTCAACCATTGATCTCATCTTCCAATCTCAAACGTCGATCAGATATCTTGCAATCTATAAAATAAACCCCATCCTTCATTCAAAGGATCTCTCTCTTTAGCAATATGAGCTCCATGGAAATTTGATCTTCATAGCCATCAACCTTTTGGGATTTTTGCACAATTAGGTTTATGCAAGCATTGAAATCAACATATCAAAAGCGCAGAAATTCAATAATGGATTAAAGACTTGTATTCTTGGGTGAGGGTAAAAGTAGACTTATATTAGTGAGATTGGCAAGCTTACCTTTTTAGTGATTATCATTTCCATTAATTTAATTGTAAGTTAAGCTAATACCATGAGCTAAGAATATATATTCACAACTGTAGACATGTAAAAAATGACCTAACGTATATCACACATCCTGAACTACTTTTTTTCATCATTGGCATCATTATCATTAATATAATTGCATTTCACATCATTTTCAGTAATTAACCTTATTTCTATCTATTAATTGAATAATCTTTAATTATTTAATTAATTCACTATTTTATCATTAATCTAACTTTATTGCTCCTAATTAATTAAATAAACATCAATTATTTAATTATGTCACTAATATACCCTATTCATCTAAATCAATTCAATTATTATCATTAATAATTTAATTAAACCACTTTTCCCTTCTCTAAACTTGAATAATTAAATCAATTATTCAAAATCATTCAACATGGTCAACAAACAAATATATCTTTGTCAGAGTCAAATGCAACTTGCACGTTCGTCTCTAATATTAATTAATTATTCAATTAATTAATTATCCTCACCCCTTTGTGATTGAGCAAATCATTACCACTAATTTCTCACTCTAATTGGTTGGCTAACCCATCTATTTCCTAACTCAGCCTATCTTTCTCAATCCCACTAAAAACTCAACCTAATTTCGTCAATCCCATGAATCATTCCATCTAATCCCACTAATTATTCAATTAAAATCCTTAATTGGATCAGTAAGAAGAAGCTAATTTGGTCAATCTATTTCCTACTCAGGTTCTCTTGGATTGATCATGATATTTTACTACTAAATCTTGAATGTTCATCTAAAACACGAAAACCATATAAAACAACCTTCTTCCTTCTCAAAAGCGATCCGAAGATCTAGAGAATTTGTGGAGAGGTTATTTCAAAATAGTCATTGAAGCACATTTAGCACATTTAAATCTTTGATCACCATTAACACACCTTTTGAAGCTTTTGCAACAACAATGGAGGTTTTGTATTGATCCAAGCAATCCAACATCAATACGAATTACACTTCGCCATGGGATGGTGATATTGTAATGCTTGAATTCATTTTATTTTCTCTTTTATGATAGCATTGTTCATAAAATTCTTAGTTTTATGATTTCATTTCATGAGTATGGTTGGGATTTGATCTTGCTTTGATCTCTTTCGTTTTATTTCATTGTTGTTTTCCTTATGCTTATTTTCCCCCTTACAACAACAATATATAAATATAATATAAAATCAAATAATTTTTAAGCAACATATAAAATAATAAGCTATAATATGATTTTTTTTAATTATACATAATACAATTGTATTGATTTTGGGATAAATTTTTAGCCCATAAGATATACTATATTGGCTTTTGAATGGAGCATTATCTTATTGTAAAATTATATCATGTTAATTGAGACAAATAATTTAAGAAATTTTTTAAAGTTTCAAGAAGATATGATTGTAAATTAAGGTGGATGTTTCATACTTATAGTCTTTAATTTTAGAGAATATACATGACTAAAATTGATAAGTATCTAAGTATGTGTAAAAAATAAAATATTATAAAAAAAGTTATATATTTTAGAGAAATTTATTTAAAGTAAAAATTATAATTTAAAGGTGAACAAACATATTAAATTGGTAATACAAGATGTGATAGTTCTCAAGTCTACAAAATAGAGTTTCTATATAATTGAAATTAGTTCCTACAATCTAATAAACTCTTCCAAATCATTCCATTTTCTCAATTATTTAGCATGGTAATCCTCAAACATAAAGGAACTATTGATTCAAATCTCTAATTAGAGTCTCCATGATCATTAAGAATGATTTGTATGCATCCCACATGGACTATAAATAACACGACAATACATCTAAGTGTCGAGACTAAGAAACCATTCCAAGAATAGAAAATACAAAGAACTCTAACATCATTGGATACACATGAATTTTCATGACAAATTTTCCACTTCTGGTAGAGAGGAAATTATGGTTTCACTACAATAGAGATTAATTTTATTCAGTGTTTACGCTTTTGTCACCCTAAGTGATAAAAACACATTTTATGATCTATCTCTCACCAAAACCTACATTTTTATGTCCCATACCATTTGATATATTTTTAAACACTCAAGAGATTGTTTTTGTTCCAAAAACATACCATGAAGTACAAAAAATGGATCCTTTATAGATCACACCTCCCTAATACAAAGGATTTTAATCACCAAAAAATTCTAGAGATTCACCAAATGAGAATAAAATAATCTCTCAACCAATGAAACATATGTCACCTCACCGTATTGAACATGACCCAAATTTAGAACACCAAGTTGTGTCCAATTGTCTAGATTATGAAATGTTGCATTGCTTAAACATGGAGAAACTTGTTCAATATTAGTTTTCTCCAAAATAATGACTTCTTTATTACCTCTCATATTCTCATGAATACTTAGGACCTCTTTTGGCTACTCTTTTCCATAGTAATTACACCACATGAATCTCTTTCTATTTTGGTGGTATGGTACTTGTATTTCCTCCTATAGATTTTTTTTTGTAGCCATACACATATGAGATGTTAAACACAACACAAAAATATCCACAAAATTAAAATTCATTATTTCATAAATAAGATTAGAACCAACTAAAACTTTAATTTATATTTCTTATTAATTATCATTTAAGGAGATTTTTTGATCCAACTCAAACCATAGGGATTAGGGTGATGAAAGTTTTTAAATTCAAGTTTAAAACTAAATCTTGAGAACTCAAGTTAGTTTGAGAACATGAATCAAATAAGGACTCAACCTCAATGTCATTTATGTGAATCTTTCTCTTATAGAAAAAAAATAACCTTTTTGGTAGTGCAAGAAATTTTAGAATACACTTCTAAAGTGCAGTACCAATTGCCTTAACCCCTTTATTTTCAATTGAGATATTAGTGTTCTTTTTACACTTTTTATCATTATTATGAGGGTTATTTTAGGTTACAACTTCCAACAAGAAGAATCTTCATGACCATCCTTACCATAATGATCACAATACGTCTTAGTCTTGGATTTTTCTCCACCTAACTTTGGAGATGATGAAGGACTACCTACCTCAAGGTAATGAGCATGAACACATGCCTCATCTTTGTCCACCAATTTGGAAAGTAACATCTAGGACTATGAAGATGACCATTGAGGTCTCATATATATTTCATTAGGACCTCTTCATAAAAGAGAAATTATGCATATGAACAACCTTTTTACAAAATTACTAGTGTATTCTAGTACACTTTGACCATCTTTCTATTTTAATGAATTTCATTCCATGTATTTTCCTTTTTATCACAAATAGGATAGAATCATTTCTTAATTAACTTTTTAAATTTTTTCCAAGAACTTATAGGATCTTGTTCCTTAATTCCATTGCATAGAAGAGACCCTAAAACAAAGTTAATGCATGTTTTTCTATTCTTATCCTAGCAAAGGAAATATTTTGTTGTAAGGTAAGACGATGCATGCTAAAATATACATCAAGATGAGATAGCCACCAATCAATGTTATCTACATCTACATCACCTTCAAATGTAAAATCTTATTCTTAGCCTTCAATTTAAATAGAGGTTTACATGGTAGACTATTTCAATTTTTGAAGAATCTCCTTCATTATCCAATATTTCCATCATTCAACCTCTCCATAAGGATCTCCTTTAAATATTTATTGGTATCCATTGATTGAGAATGTCTTTTCATAGCACTCTCCCATCTTACCAAAGCTTACTTCAATATCCACATATTCTCCACCTTCCATGTTTTTCAACTCTTTTCTCCACCTACAATACTAAATATCTCTTTGTAGGTAATGTATTCTTCCCAATTGATCATGTTATCAATATGGACTTATAAAATAATCACAAAAATTACTTCCCAAAATGAATGAAATCATTATGATACCACTTAATCCATAAACTAGGGTGGATATTCCATATTATTATCATAAACTTGTGTATATGTATTACTTCTAGAGGGTATTCATGACCAAAATTGCTAAGCTTCTAACACACAATGAAATTAAACATAAAGAGTGCAAAAACCCATAAAATAATATATATATATATAATAGAAAACCTATTCAATTAAAAAAATCTAGCTAAGATGTGAGGAAATGCTCACTTATGTACTTCAAATTAGTAATATAAAAGGTGGAAGTAAGCCTTGTGCTTATAAAATAAAGCTTCCACATTATTGAAATCAATTCCTACAACCTCAAAACTATCTTAATTCACTTCCACTACCTTTGATCTCTAAAATAATCCCCAAAACCTAGATAAATGTTAATGTAAATATTTAGCTATAGTCATCAATAATACATTTATGCTACTAAAGAATGATTCATACACATTTGATAGGGAATATATAAATAGCATTGCAGTGCATCTAGGAGTACAATAAAAATAAAAACTAAGAAGTGGAATGTCACAAGACACACACATAATATTATGATGAATTCATCACTTTTTATATATAATCAATTTTAGTTTGACCATGGTAGAGATAAATTTTCCACATCATTTACACTTTCACTAATTGCTACAACAATTGATTTCTCTAAAGTGGATAAAATAATTAGTTTTTTATCTTTTGTCTCTTGCCAAAACCTAACATTTTATTTCCCGTACCATATAATTTATTTTCATCATTCAAGAGACTATATGTGTTCCAAAAACATGACATAGAGTCTAAAACCATATTAATTATGGATTAATCTATACACTTAAATACATTGAACACAAACCATGTTCTTTCCAAAATCCAGTTGAGTTATCTAAGTCTACCAATTTCATTATTTTAGCTTATAACACTTTCTAGAATTCATATACAAGATAGAGATAATCATCTATCACATTATGAAGATGAAGGTGATTTCCAGGTACCCTTTTCTTTAATTTTCCAACTTATGTGATCTCCCTCACATTTATCTAACATACTACTCAAAAAATTTGATTGACATCTTAAATATATAAGTAATCTTATGTATCAAACAATCATCATTCAAGTTATAATACATTTGAATCTAGAATCATGCTTACCAATAAAAACTATATTTCTAATATTTCCTTTCATAATTTTAATTGGTTTTCCTAATTATCTTCTACTAGAAATAGTAGAATGGTTCTCCAATAAAAGACATATGATGTTTTTCCTTACATGTGTTATATTATTAAATTGACTACAAACTAAAAGAAGATAGTATTTTACATTTAGAGCCTCTACTATACCATTAGTATTACTTTTGACCTTTTTAATAATAAATTATTAGCATTTTATGACTTTATTAGAAGAAACCTCTAATTTTATGCAAATTTGGACCATCTTCTGATGGTCCTATAAAATTTAATAGTGGAACCTATTTCCAAATTTCGATAAAGAGAAATATCCCAAGAGAGAGAAATGAATTGAGGTTGATGGATTATTTGAGGGGTTGTAATGCCAAATTAATTCTAATGATATTTCTAGCTTTGTGAAAAGTTTCCCTCTACCTCATTGTTATTTTTACTCAAACTTTTTTTTTTCTAAGACACTTATGAGTCCTTTTGCTCCTGTTGTTAGTTTTATGATCAGATTTAATGCACAAAAAATTAATTCAAAATTAGACACAATAGTATCTTTACAATGAGAGAGGCTTGGTTAGAATGTATGTCATTTGCTCATCAATGTTGATATACCTCAACTATATAGCTTTCATCAATACCATATCTTTGATATAGTGGTATTTGACTCTACATGCTTGGTTCTGTCATGAAACATAGGATTGACAGAAAGCTTCACATAGCTCGGTTATCACAATGAATGATAGTAGGCTCCATGATTGTCCAAACAATCTGCAAAACTTATGAAGCCACACTGCTTCCCGAGCTTCCATACAAGCTACAATATACTTTTCCTCTGTTGTACTCAATGCTACAAATGGGTGCTTCTTACTACACTAGGAAATCATAGCAGATCCCAAACTAAAGCAACATCTAGAGATTGCTCTTATAATCAGTGATACTCCCTACCCAATTAGAAACAGTATAGCATGCAGTTCCAAGTCTACATCTAAAGAATATCTCAACCCATATCCAACTATAACATGCAAGTATCTCAAGATATGCTTCACTGCAACTAGAATTATTTTCCTTGGTTCACACATGAACTTGAAAAAATGCACTTATTGCAATCTGGTCATCAACAATCCAGTCTTGACTATACATAGTATGATCCACCCGGTCTGAACTAGCTCTGACCTCCTTAAAATATCTTCTTTAGGTTATTAGGCTCCGAGAATCTTTAAGTACATACATCAATCTTCGACCTCATTGAAAATGTTTTCCGATGCACACCTCTGAATGCGAAGAGAGTTGAGGTTGACTTCCT
Source organism: Sequoia sempervirens (assembly GCA_007258455.2). NCBI lineage: Eukaryota > Viridiplantae > Streptophyta > Pinopsida > Cupressales > Cupressaceae > Sequoia > Sequoia sempervirens. The sequence continues at coordinate 7,300 of VDFB02202844.1, read as the reverse complement.
TGACCTCACTCTATTTTGCATAGGTTTGTGGAGCTACCAATGTCAAATCTAGATGACTATCTTGAGCAATTATGATCTTGGTAGTTGAAGGAATCCTCTAAGGATTTAGCACCTAGACTTGCAATACAATAATCTTCACTTCTTCTCAATGAGTTACAAAACTCCCTCTTGATCCCTACTTGAGATATTGCAAAGAAGACTTCTAGAAGTGAACTCCCTCTGGCCACCGACTCAGTCCCATGGCTGCAAGTTGCTTGATCATTTCTTTGGTTGGCATGACTTCCTCACAAGATGCCTCAAGCTTTTCATCACTAAGCAATCTCTCATCACCTTCTTGCTTCTAGCTGTCCACAAAGCATTTTAGAGAGAGATTACTAACTGTTTATAACTATCCAAAGAAATATCAAGCCTAGAATCATACAAGGTTTACTATCTCAGGTTATAGCATGAATATATAAGAATTTATGAACAATATTAAAACATGAATAAGTAAGTCAACCTATAAGAGAAATATATCAAGGGATCAAAATGAAGGGATAAAGAAACTTATCTTTATTTAATTTTTGATATAACTCTTTCTTCCATCTTTTACTCCTCTTGAGAGTGCCAAACTCAACACAACAAAAGAAAGACAATCTGCACAACTACAAATTTCTTAAAAGCATTAAGCAATTAGCATGAAGAACCAACCCTCTCCAAGTTCAAGGCTCTATCATAGTTCATGCATTAGAGAATGATATCAATGACCAACTTCTCACCATCGAAAATGCAACCTCTCCTTTTATTTTAGAGTCACACTCAAAAATCTTCACAATCAGCATGAAATAACTTGCAATAAATGAAATTTTCAAAGGATCTTATGCTAGTGAACACAATTCAAGAGAAACCATTATCTCTCTTTACTAATTACAAGATCCAACTAAATGATATAACTCAGCAAACAAAGAATACTTATCTCTTTAAATATTCTGATGGATGCAAATACTGGACACAGTAAGATATGCTGCTCTTGCATACAAATCATCACACAACCTTCATGGCTTGAACATAGGCCCATGGCTTAGAATATAAATTCCCTAGAATCCTTCTGAGGAGAGATCTCATCCACATCCACAAATGAAGCATGTTGATTAGGCCTGGTGGGGAAATCCTTTGCATAGTGACCAAACATGTCTGCTTAACATTGGACTTTAGAGGTCCGCTGTGATGCGAGAATGCCGTAAAGCTCTTTATCTTTTGTTCTCTTGAAATATCTTTGCCTTTCCACCTTTCCTTTCTTCTTCAAAAAAGGATTCGAAAGCCCGGAAAGAACCGCAATTTCTTCATTTGTAGAGCTTACGACCAATACCTCTGAAGTAGCGAGACTCTTCTTGTATACAATCTGCCCTCAAACGATCAAACTTGGGAAGTTTCAATCTTGCACTGATTCCTTGAATGTAAGACTCCCAAGATGAAGGAAGACCATTGAGGGAAAGCATGGTCAAATCCTTGACATCAACAAAATGACCAATAGAAGAGTTGATCTCTCAATTGAAATCTTCATGAAGTAAGCGATGACAGATTCTCCTTCTACCATCTTCACATGATGAAGTTGTTGCTTCAATGCAAGTGCACGGCTTGTGTTGTTGATCTCATACATCTCCTCCAAAGACTTAAACATCTCCCTTTTTGTCTTCATCTTAGAGATGATGGGAACAATATGATCCTTCACGGAATCAACTAACATCTTCTTTGCCTTAATATCTTTCTTCTTCCATTGAATCTTCTCTTCCTCATCAGCAGGCTCGGAAACTTTGCTCTCCACGAACTCAGCCAATTCACTTTCTTCCAAGGTGAGCATAATTCTGAATCTCCAAGATGTGAAATTAGATGCTCCCTCAAGTCTATCCTCAAGCTTAAGACCGATCACCATCTTGACGAAGAGATAGAAGTAAACAACGATGAGAAAGAGAGTAAGAGTATCGTTGTAATAACAATCTGATCAAGATCTTCTTCAAACCCGCTCTGATACCATGTTAGTTTTATGATCAGATTTAATGCACAGAAAATTAATTCAAAATCAGACACAATAACACAGCAGATACCCTGGGAAAACCCTCCTCTTGAGGGAGAAAAACCCAGCAACAAATATATCTCTTATATATATAAGTAATGACAACAAGTCTCTTTACAATGAGGCCACACACAAGGCCAATAAACAACACCAGCAATGGCTGTAACACACACTAATAATCTGCCCTTCAATCTGCACTTGAATAGACTCACAATCTGCTCCTATATGAATTCGCACTACTCTTCTTGAAGAACTCGCACTTAATGGAGAAGGAGATCGAACTTTTCTTGATGCACAAATGAGAGAAAGTGACCTTCTATATATACATGTTGCTTAGAGGGGTCGCACCTTTTCAAGGACAAGGTCGGCCACCATAAAAATAATTACAAATAATAAATAATAATTACAAAGGAGGTCGGCCATCTTAGAGATATGTTGCCATTAAATAATCACAAATAATTAAGAAAGTATGAAGCCTAAAGCTGCAATAACATCAACACTGTGACATGCCTTTTGAGACAAACCTACAATATCATTTAAGGATAAGACACGGATTTTATAGAAACATGTTTCCTATGATGTGGTGTATCATGTGGCCATTAGAGATGACAATTTGACCTCTCCAATATCTATAATACTCTATTTAGAACTTGTTGTTTCCTATATTATTAAAAAATATTATCATCTTATATTAATTTACTTATCCATATATAAATATTACTAAATTACTAATCCTTACTACATTCAACAATATTTTCTCCTATTTATTCATGCCTTTACTAGACATCTAGATTGCAATCACATTCCTCCAATTGGATTGACTCTACTCTCCCACATGACCTTATGCAATTTGGATAGGAAGGATACATAAATAACCCCTATATTTCTACCTCAAATTTTGACTCTTTCTTTCTATAACACTATAGTGTGTGCAATGCTTAAAATCCAATATGGGAAAACATGTAAAATACAACCAATAATTTTCTTATACATGAAAGCACTACACAAAGGAAATGCAACATTTTCACCCATGCATCATCATTGAGTCCAATTAATATATTGAACATGTGTGGAATGTATGCATTGTTACATGTGTTTGAGGAAAAATAGAGGGTATGTGGCATGCAAATCCATGTTGACACACCCTCCAATGTGAAATATTCCTAAGAGGTGAATTTTGTTAATGTAAGTGATACCCAATAGGAGTGGCATCCAACCCTTTGGGCTCCCTTTATAAGGTGATAGGGTTACTTCTCCTAATACATAACCCAAAATTCTATAAATTTTAATTGTATAATTAAATAAATAAAATTATATATTGAATTATCATTAAACGTGCAAAATTATTATTAATGTCTAACATATATTAATATTTATCTTCCCAAATTACAATAAAAATGAACCACTAATACATACATGAATCTATGTTATCATTTTGTATTCACTAAGATGTAGAAGTAGAAATTAATATATATTTGAAGAGATTCAAATATCCAACATCCATGATAAGTGATTCAGAAAGAAGAAACAATATAATTATCTATTTCTTATAAAATAAAGGTATCATTCCACTTATTATAATTGTATGAATATGACTAAAATAAGTAGGGGGAGAGGGGGGATTATCATTTTATAATGCTTTTATTTTATAATATTTTATTTAACATTAATTATTTAATTATTATGTATTTGTGATTTCCTACAATTCATTTTACAAAATAATAATACTATTTTCATGACTAAATTAATATATCTATATTAATTTGAATATAAACACTTATCTTGTAAAATTAGTAAGTGTAATGCAATCGTAAGAACAATATTATAATAATTTGATAACATTTTAATCCCAAAATATTTCTCTATAAATAAGTTAGATAAATTTTATTATAGATTTTTTTTTGGCAAAAAGTTAATAGCAGGAAAGAGGTGAAGTGGATTGTACTCAAAACTCCACTTACAAAAAAGAACAAAAGAGGGTCGACTTGGAATATTCTTCTTAAGGAAGGTAGGTGAGTACTAAAGTCACCCAACACTCAAACTACATCCTTAAAGGTACCTAATCAATAGGTACTTTCCCAAGTGGGCTATTTCACAAAAAATCGCATAAAAAACATTTTACTCCTTTTTAAATTCACCCCAAGTGTAAATCTAACTTTGCACTCAAAAATAAACATTCACCAATTTAGAATATCAACACAAATAAAACTTATATAATTGAAATCATAAGAAATAAAGTGAAAACACTTAGGAATAACACTTGGCTTAGCATAAGGGGTCCTCTTCCAATCATGTATTAAGACAATTGGGTGCAATCAAGAACATAGCCAAGTTCACATTACTTCACGAGGTGAAGTGAGAAGGTAAACAAGGTTCTTGATTGAGCTAACATTCTTCTTTTATCCTACTTGATACTATAATTTCGCACTTGATGCACACACTAAATACATATAGAATAATAGAGATAAAACAACATAATAAAAAATTGTATTCACATATAATAACTAAGATCAAGCACATATATAGTAATTATGCCTCATCTTAATAGTTAGTATCGAAATCAAATATCAACGTTATTGAATGTGTAATATATACTCATGTACATCAAACTTATAATCCATAGAAACTTATCATAAATCACTATTCACATTAAAAATCATAATTTTAATATTTAAATCAAATCATATCAACATTTTATCTTACCTTCAAATCAAATATTTACAACTTTTGTCATTTATTTAGATCATAATCAAACAAATTTCACGTTTAAATGTTCATCTAAGTAATTAAGCAAAGGTTAGGGTTAGTAATGGTATCTTGATGTGATTTACAATTTCACTTAAACAATTGTACGCAAGTGAATTACACTTATGTCATATTATGCACCCCTAATATAACTAAATTAGCTTACTAGAAGTCCTTCCTACACCAAGTTTACCATAATTAAGGCATTTAGGTACATTAAAGCATTGCACATCCACTACAAACAACTAGCAATTAAGAATACCCATAAAGAAAATGAGATGCATTATTTGGAAGCGTTATATGGGAAATCAAAACATTACTAGCATAAACATCAAGCTCATCTTGAAATCAATTAGGGCATGGTCACAATCAAATTCAATCGTATTCCCAAAGAAGGTAACAACATAGACAACCCATATTTATTAGAAGGTAATAATGATAAAAAAAATTCTACCTCATGCTTTAAGTCCAAATTAACTCTTGATAAATTAGGGTTAAGTTTACACTAATACAAAAATCATAATTTAGAAAATAAACTAACATTTTCTTCTAAGTTAAATAACCAAATGATATTTTAGTACTATAAGATTATCAAAGTGAAACCCATGACTCAAAAGTTACAAAATTACATGCACTTGTTCCAAAAGTGGCTAAAATGGTTAGTCTTTAAGCATATGAAGTGTGACTAGGATTGTGAAATGGTTGGACCTCATAATTTAGACTAAGGAAAACTAACTTTGTAGACGTTTCTCTTAGATCTAGTTATGAGGGATGTTTTCTAAGAAAAAAAATCATTTATGTTATCATCTTAGTTATTGTATGCTTATTTATGTAGACATGACCAAAAACACCTCAATTGGATAACAAATAACTACATCTATTTTCTCATAAACAATAATAATGTTGATGAATAAACATGCTTAAATTAACATTATATTATTAACCCATGCAATAGAATATCCCTAATTATTAGTATTGAATAATATTTTTCAACAACAATGTGTTTTAGTTGGCTTTTTCCCATAAAATATTTTATTAGCACTCAAAACAAAGAAACTAGATCACTTTACTCTATAATGGAGGGTTGGTATATTGGATACACTCTCAACAAATTTTGAGAGTTAAAAAAATTCACACATTATGCTTCTTCAAATACAAAGGGCATTTTTGGATGAATAGGGTGAATGGCATGTAACGAAAAATATCATTATAATTGAGATTTAATATGATAAAGTTATAATATCATAAATTTTATGTCATGCAATGGGCCTACATTATAGCTTTTGCTTTCTTTATTATTCACTCTTGTAGTGTAACTTGGGCCACACTTAACCAATTGCTTAATATTTTCCCTCATCAAATTTCTAAGAATCAACATCAACCTACTTTAAATTCATTTTTATGATCTATTACTACCATGTTTACATTTTGGATGCAAGCATGATTGTGCTAACATTAGCAATCCCATGTTAGCATCCTTAAACAAACAAAAAAATTTAAACTCGTCTTGTTCCCCTTTCTGACACCCAAAATCCTATTCCAACAACTATTGTACCACTAGTAATGTAAGGAAAGCAATGGTGCAGAAGCAACTTTCCTAACGTCAAAACCATAGGGAAGTAGAAGACAATACTTTTAATTTTCAAATTACAATCCAATTAAGACACACATGAAAGATTTACAGAAACAGAAAAATACTCAATGACAAATTAACACCAGATTTACGTGGGAAACCCTTTCGGGAAAAAACCCACCACACCAAGTCGAATCTCTTTGTATTTCAGTAATCAACAAATTACATACAATGCAGAGACACAACTCTCTGGTATCAGTTTTACAGTTTCTTCATTCACTATTCTTCCTGTTATAGAAATTCTCTCTCTGATTCTCCATCTATTTTCAACTAAGAATGCTATCCTTTAAATATTACCACATTCTGATTTTTGTCCTCTATTCATCCTTATCCACCATTACCCATCGTAGAAAGTTTCCATACCATTGCAGATTTTTCCTTGCATACAGTTTAGCTCTAGCGTCGCAGCTGTTGCAAAAATCTAACCGCCAACCATTTGAATTTTGCTTCCTCTGATTGGTCCACGAGATGCCACATAGGAAATTCAAATGGTCAAAGAAACATTCAACTGAGTTCGCATGTCGATGAGACACAAGAAGTGTCTCACTGATGCTCAAGGGCTTCATATCAATATCGGCATAAGTCCCAATAGTCGGCAAGACGTTATAACGAAAGCCACAAGTCATACCAAAACCACCGACATCCAATGCATTCCTATCGGCAAGAGATTTCTCATCGGCAAGACTCATACCAATGCTCACAAGTCACATCGATTTCAACTTTACCATCAGCAAGACTTTTCCGTTCGCCAAGAGGTTTCACCGAGTCTCCTCAAGTTTCACCGAAGCACCTGACAATTGGCAAGACATTCGTCTTTCGCCAAGAGTTCACTCCGAGCAAACATGTCTTACCGAGTCGGCAAGAATTTT
>VDFB02202841.1:0-19338 GCA_007258455.2 Sequoia sempervirens | reverse complement strand
AATAAAATGACTCCCAAGGATGAGGGAGATTTTCATGTGAAAGATAACAATTCAGTAGTGGTAGAGGTTACCGAAATAAATGAGATGAAGCAAGCACATCTCATGCTAGCACACAAGAAGACAAAGGAAGATGAGACTTCTCAAGAGGAAGAGTAGACTACTCTCATGGAAGAGGGTCATTTGGAAGAGGTAGAGGAAGAGGTTTTAGCAGTATATGTTTCCAATGTGGGGAGATGAGACACCGAGCATTTGAATGTCCATAAATTTAGCATGATGGAGGAAAGGGAAAACAAATAAGAGTGCATGTAGCACATGTTGAAAATAAAGTTGAGGCTTCACCAAGGCATGGAGAGAATATCGAAGAAGGAGAATCATTGATGTTTCAAAGAATTTTTGTTGAATCACGGATGAGGAGAAATAAAACTTATTCAAAGAAGGAATTTATTCTTTTTTTTTTTTGAAAAAGGGATAAAACTTTATTAAATATCCCGAGGAAACAACATTACAAAAGGAAGAAAAGGACCAAGGTCCCAAGGAAAAATAAGAGCACCGAACCAAACAGAAAAAACAACCAACACCATTATATGTCGCCATTCCCAGCCCTATCCTCACCAAGAATATTCGTTAAATCAAGATGGAGCTCCTGAGGAACCAGCTCCCACTCCTCAATTCTCCATCCCTCATCATGCTCAGAAGCCCATTTCGCCAAACAGTCTGCAGCCCTATTCCACTCCCTTGGAATATGGACAAAAGTCACCATTTCCATCAAAGAACTAACCCGTAGAATTTGTTGCACAACCCCAGCCAACTGCCAGCTGACATCCGTCACTTTCTGCTCAATAAGCAAATTGATCAAAATCTGGGAATCAGATTCACAAACAATCCTTCTCCACCCCAAAGCATGAGCCCTCTCAAGAGCCTCAAGAATAGCAAGCCCTTCCACAAGGTTGATGGTTTGTATCCCTTCATAAATTGAACAGAGGAAAATCACTGAGCCCAAAGAATCTCTACCAATCCCCCCGATACCAACCTGACCCGGATTGCCCCTTGAAGATCCATCAGTATTGATCTTCAAAACACCTTCAGAGGGAAGTTGCCATTTGCCATCCCTATCAATCTTTTCCTTCCCACGACGTCCTCTATTAGCCCTATTCAAAGCCAGGGATGACCCTTGAATCCCCAATCTCTCCACCACCTCAGTATCCTTTTTCACCAACGGGAAGTCCACTTCACACTTAGCTTCCACTGTTTCCTGAACCATGCCAAGAAATTTCTACCAAATTTGTTGCACCAGCCTCTGTTCCCCTCGAAATATCCTTCGATTGTGTTCCAGCCAGATCTGCCACAATAAGAAGATAGGCCCAACAAACCACACCTCCTGCAAAAAAGAGGCCACAGAAGGGGGCCGACCCATCCCCTGCCAAAACTCAATCAAGGAGGAAGCATGAACACAAGGAGTTGTCCAAACACCCCACCAGAAGTGCCAAAGCTGGAGGGCGAAAGAGCAACGGAAAAATAAATGGGTAGAGTCCTCCTCATTAGCCCCACACATAACACAAATAGAAGGCCCGTGGAAACCTCTCTTCTGGATGTTATCCCAAGTCAAACACTTATTCCAGGCCAACATCCAAACAAAACAATTACATTTTGGCCAAGAAAACTTATTCCAGACCTTCTTCCACCATTGAATTTCAGGCCCAATCAACCTATGAGATAATAACCTACTATAACCGGAGGCTACAGTGTAGGTCCCCATAGGATTGGGGGACCAGGCTAGCACGTCATCATCATGGAGAGAGCTACATCTTCGGCTGGAGAGGATACTTTGCAGCACAGCAGAATCCTCCTGCAAACCAACATCAGGCCACTCATTTGGGGTCTTCCATTTGGCCATCTCTAACTGACCACAGGGAAAAAAGGACTTAAAGTCACTCACCCATGACCAACCGGCCTCAAGAAATCTCAGACAAAGGTTCATCAGGTTGGGAAACTGGGAAGTGATGGGAGGAAAACCATCCCAAGAATCAAACCAAAAATGGACCTCTGTCCCCTTCTTGCAGATCCAAAATAATCCTTCCTTAATAAGCATAGCCCCTTTCTTGAGGGTTCCCCAAATCATAGAGCCCTTCCCCACAAGGGGGTACCTCGAAATATCAGAGTGAGGGATCCCTGGGAGATACTTCTGAGAGAGAACCTTGGCCCAACTCTTATCCTGCTCATTACACCATCGCCAATACAATTTAGCAGCCAAAGCCTCCCCAGTCAAAGCTGACTACCTCAAGCCAAGGCCACCAAATTGTTGTGGACTACAGACCACCTCCCATCTAACCAAACTCCATTTGGAGGACTCCAGGCAACCAGCCCATAAAAATTGTCGCACAACAGAATCTAGGTCCTTAAGAAAGCCCATAGGGGCAACCTGGAGCATGCATCTATAAATGGGCAGAGCCTGCACCATTGACTTAATCAATTGGACACGACCAGCAAAGGATAGCCATCGATGAGTCCAATGGTTAACTTTCACTCAAAATTTATCCAGAATAATCTGCCAAGACTCCCTAGGAAGTCTACTTACCGAGATGGGAATGCCAAGGTAAGTCAAAGGGAGAGTCCCGATCTGGAATCTCAATGTGTGGGCAATCCTTTGCTGAATGGGGACCAGAGTGTTGAAGAAGAAAATGGAAGATTTTCCCTCATTAATCTGCTGGCCAGAGGCAACCAGGTAAGCATCCAAGACTCTTCGCAAATGTGAGGCCTCTCTCATTGTAGCCACCCCCATCAAAGCAGTATCATCTACAAATTGTAAGTGAGTCTGTGGAGGTAAGGTGCCACCCCACCTCCACCCTTGAATGAGGCCAGACTCCACACTCCGTTTAACCCATCTCCCCAAACCTTCAGCCAAAAGAATAAACAAGTAAGGGGAAAGAGGATCACCCTGACGGAGCCCCCTAGAGGCACCAAAAAGCTCAGAATGGCTCCCATTGATAAGCACTGAGAAAGAGACTGAAGTAACACAACTCAAAACCCATTGAATCCATTCTTCAGCAAAACCAAACGCACCAAGAATCCGTCGAAGGAAGGACCACCTAACTCTGTCATAAGCCTTCGCCATGTCCAGTTTGATAAACATCGCTTTTTCTTTAGAGATGGCCATAGAATGGATGACTTCAGTAGCAATAACAATCCCATCCAGAATTTGCCTGCCAACAACAAAACCACTTTGTTCTTCGGAGATCAGATCTTCAAGCCCCTTCTTCAACCTGTCAGCGATGAGCTTAGAAATAATTTTATAGATTACATTGCATAAAGAAATGGGCCGAAATTGGCTTAACCTATCAGCTCCCTCCTTCTTGGGAATAAGAGCAAGAAAAGTAGCATTGAGAGCCCTTAACATCTGCTTACTGAGTTGAGATTCATGAACCACAGCTAGGAGGTCAAGTTTGATGATATCCCAGAATTCTTGGAAAAACTCAATAGGGAAGCCATCAGGACCAGGCACCTTCCCTTTCTTCATATTAAAGACAATCCCTTCAAGCTCTTCAAGCGAGATATCACTCAAGAGTTGTCTATTCAACTCTCCAGACACGAGAGAGGGGATGCAAGAAAGAATTTGCGCTTCCTCAGGAGACCCCCCTTGCGAATCCTCCCTAAAAAGAGAAGCAAAGTACTGCACTGCCTCCCTTGAGATTTCTGGGAAGGAGGAAAGATGATCTCCCCTGTCATTCACCAGACCAGAAATAGAATTGCCATGGCGCCTGGCTTTCACAGAATTGAAGAAAAAAGCTGTATTTTTATCCCCTTCCTGAAGCCACTCAATACGAGCCTTCTGCTTCCATTATATTTCCTCTCGCAGTTCCCATTCTTCCAACGTTTTCACAGCCCGAGCCTCATCCTGAAGCAACTCAGCCGTGACCCCATCCTCCCTTAACCTCCTTGTGATACCATCCAAATTAGCCTGAGCTGACGCCTTTGCATGGAAGACATTCCCAAAATACTGGTGATTCCACCGTTTGAGCTCAAATTTAACATATTGTAGTTGTTTAGCAAAAGCATACATTGCAGTGCCATATGCAAGTCTACCTTTTTTCCACCAATCAGACACCAAGTCATTTAAAGAGGGATCCCACAACCACATGAGTTGGAACTTAAAAGAGGGCATACGAGGCACATGAGTTGACTTAGTAGCTAGCTTAATAGGCCAATGGTCTGATCCTCTCCAATCCAAGATCTCAGACCAAGATGACCACATCCCTCCAACCCAATAACAAGAGACCAAAAACTGATCTAATCTTTCAGCAATGCAAAACTCACCTACCCGGCGGTTATTCCAAGTGAACTGACCGTTGATGGGTTTGATATCAACAAGATTCAGGGTATTGATATTGTCACGAAGTAGCAGTGCAGAGTGCTCCAACCTTCCAGTGCCACCCCGCTTCTCAGCCAACTCACAAATAGCATTGAAGTCTCCAGCCAAAATCCAAGGATGGAAAGGCAACATGCTACGAATCAGCCTAATATGGGACCACAAACCTTGCTTACCCTGAAAATCTATAGGAGCATAAATATTAGAAAATAAAATGACTTCCCCTGACTCAAAACTAGAAGCAACCATAGACATAGAGGATTTAGAAGAAATCCACCAAAGAGGCCGGACTCTTCGAGGATTCCAAAAACATGCCAGACCCCCCAAAGCTCCCTGAGCTCCAATGCACTGGCATTCCCCGCTCCTCCACAACTTAGGTGCCAAACTTTGCATATTCTCAACAGATAACTTAGTTTCCTGCAAAAAGATGACATCAGGACCTTGCCTTCTAATTAACTCATGAACAACTTTTTGTCTAGGGCCGCTGTTCAAGCCCCGTACATTCCATGACAGAACAATCATTTCAAGGGGCTTGAAAAAATAGAATCTAGAGTCTTTACTGCCCCTGACTCCACCAAATTCTCACCTGCTAGTTTAATCTTCTCCACATCCTTTTTTCTGCCAAGTTTAACAAATTTCTCTGCCCCGCCCTTCTTAATATCTTTCTGCAAAATACCCAATTTGGGGGGAGGCTTGGACTTCGTAGCTGAGTCTGAACCAGTGTTCCGCCCAGGAATAGGAGAATCCACACCAACTGCTGTAACAATAGCCAAGGGTTCCTGCACCTCAGAAACCCCCCTCTGCTGATCAGCTTCCAAGTGCCGACTATCATCCCCTTGTGGATCCATAGAAGAATCAAGAACAAGATCCTCCTGAGTTGATCCCCCAAGCCCTTGATCCAGGTTGATCAATCCTGGATTCACCTCCTGTTGGCTAAGCTCATCCAAAACCTCAAATCTGTTGAAGGTACCTTCATCTTGCCTTTCTTTAAAAGGCCACTTTTGACCCCTGTTCCGATTTCGAGCTTTGACCGGGGCAAAACCATCAGAAGCACCTACCTCATCAGGAGAAATGCTCTTCCCTTTATCTGATTCAGGAAGATTACTTACAGGTTGTGAAGGCTGGGCCTCCCTAGGCTTATACCTTGGGCATCTCCGCTGCAAATGGCCATATTCTCGACAAAGACGACAATGAAAAGGAAGAGTTTCGTAGTCCAAATGCTGTACCCAAGAGTAAGAGCCCACACACATATCTATTGCATCGGGCAAAGGCCTACTTAGATCAATTTCAACACAAATGCGTGCAAAGGTCATTACCTTTTTACCCAAAGTCTGCGATGAAGTCCCAACAGGTTTTCCAAGCACCGATGCCAAAAGGTGTAGCACATCCTCTCGACAGCATTCCACTGGAAATCTCGGTAAACGAACCCACACAGGGACACGGTTTGGAAGCTCTTCAGCGGGGTTAAAACATGCATGCCATGGCTTGATAAACAACCCTACCTTATTATGAAAATAAGGGCCTCCCTCAAAAACCCTATTGCGATCAGCCATGCAATTAAATGTAACCATGAAATAATTGTTCGCCAGCAACATTATCTCCATTTCCCCCTCCGGCTCCCATGTCCTCCTGGCCCAAACCTCCAAAAATTGCAAGGAAACCCTCATCCCCAAAAACTTACAATATAAGGAGTGGTTTGAATAATACTCGACATCTTCAGCAATCATCTCAGCCGGAACAACCAGTTTTGGCCTCTCCTTGCACTTCTCGAGGCAACCGTTAATCTTCGTAATCCGTGATCCATTAGATAACCCCAGATCAGCAATTCCTGTATTCGGAGCAAACAAATTGTTGTCGAAAGTCTTCATCCCTTGACTTGAAAAGTTTGGGCCTAATGCTGCCCGAAAGTCCAAGTGAGGGCTCCTCACTGATGTCTCACCTTTAGAGCATTCCATCATGCCAAGGGAAGACTACGAGCCCCAAAAATGGGTGAGGGAATCCTCCCCACACCCTTCCTCTTATTGCCACCCCACACAAAACCCCTCACCTTCAATCCTCCCGACCGGCGCAGAAGAGAGAAGAAAAGAAGGTGACGGGCATGCAAAGCCCCAATCAAAAACAGTCAGGACGCAGGGTTCTGAAGCCCCACGCAATGCCCACCTCAAATCACAGGCAAAGCCGTCAGAAAACACCAACGAGGTAAGCTTCTCGCGCCAGTCAAAATGGAGAAATTCGCAAAAAGGAAGGGCATAAACCCTCGCGCGAACCAGACAAACACTAGGGAACCACAGCCAAGCCAAAACCATAGCGGATAGAATAGACTCCAATTGCCCCTCTTCGCAATCACAGAGAAAGACAGACAGAGCTAGGGCGCAGATGCCCTAGCTCGAGTTGTAGAGTGCACGCCCGTGAGCCATCCTCAACAAGGGTTCAGAGGAATTTATTCTAAATGAAGTGTAAAGAAATTGGAAAATGTTGCAAAGTCATTATGGACAATGATAGAACCGATAACATAGTCTTTAAAGAAATGGTGGACAAGTTGAAAATGAAGATAACCAAACATCCGAGCCCATATCAAGTTTCATGGTTGCAAAATGAGTGTTATTTATTGGTGAATGAGAAATATTTGGTAAGTTTTCAAATTGGTAATTACAAAGATGAAATTATCTGCGATGTGATGCCAATAGATGCATACCATATTATTTTGGGAAGACCTTGGAAATTTGATAGAGAATCTATTCATAATGGTAAATTTAATACAATGCAATAAAGAAAGATGACAAAGAATGTGTTTTAAATCTATTGAAGGATATAGAAGAGGAAGTGGGGAGCAACTCCAATGTTTTTTTTATTTGTAGGAAGCACTATTTGAAGGACTTGGAAGAAGAGAAAACATGTTTTGCAATCATGCCAAAGATTGCAAAAGTTGGGACAATGAAGGAAGAGGATAAGAAAGAAGAAAGGGAGTTTGCAATTGAAACATGTCTTTTTGAAGGTATGAAAGTGAGTAAATTGGAAGTTGCAACTAAAATTGTAGGAAGATGAATTGCTACCATCGAAGAAGATGAGGTAAATTCGGGTTTTCCTAAGTCTTGCAGTTGTGAAGTAAATGATGATTTGCATCAATTTAGTTTGAAGAAAAAAGAGGAATAAAGCCTGAAAGAGTTGAAAGTCATTATGCAACATTGTGTTGAGGGAATGTGTTGAAATGCAAAAAGAAGAGTTTGAAGAAGTGGTAAGTGTCAATGATGGACATATTTGATTTCCATAATATTGGTATGGATATGTGTGTAGCTATAGTGGTGAGTAAGGAATGGGAAGAATAATTTTGGTGGAGGTGGATAGTTTATGGTGGGTTGAGTCCCATGAAACAAGAAAAGATAGGAAGTCACAACTGGAAATGTAATTCAACTTATGGTGGGAGAATTTTTTACATAGGTAAATAATAATAAAGGGAAGATTTGGGGGAGGAAGATGACAAATGGTTCAATGAAGTGTTGGAAAAGGAAAAGAAAGAAACTTCACGAGGTACCTATCACAATAGGGGAGTATGCTGCAAGTTGTTTGCAACTTGGGATAATAGTTCTACTACTCAACTCTATTTTGTGAGCCCAAGCTCACAAAATTTCTTACATGATGTGTCTGATGTAGGAGCATCCACGCAAATTGGCGATCTGCATCACCTAAACATTTTAAATTTGTTTTGTTTATTTTTGGTTTGGTTTAATGATTGCATTTTTTAGAGTTTGTGGTCAATTTCAGCATGTAGTTTGATTTGAATATGTGGTCAAAGGAGGCAAAGCATTTGATAAAATGTCATAGTGTGATTTATAATTTCAAGTTTTGATGGTTTATTGTAATGAATTCAAATTAGTTTCTAGTTGATTGATTATTGCAATGAAATGAATGATTAGTTTGTATTTTCTCGAGTGTAAATTCTTCCTATGATTTGATTTAAAAATTGACTTCAATGAAATTAAATAATGGTTGGTTTTATTGTAATAATAAATATAAGAAAATATAAATTTTAGTGTATGAAAATGGAAGGGAGCCCACGACTAAGGAAGTTAAAGGGGCAACAAGATGAATGAAATAAAGATAATAGTCTGCACAAAATAGGATGATATGATGGGGAACACAACTATTGAATGGAGACAATAATGAATAATAAGGAGAGAGGGAGAAGGGTGCATAGGGAGGAAGAGAGGAGAAAATCAAAACAAAATGTATGAAGATGGAATCAATAGGTCACAACATTTAAATTTAGAGGAAAATAATGTATATGAAGGGGTGAGTATGCAAAGGAGGATTGAACAATGAGAATTGGAAGATAACCCAAATGAAATCTATTCCATATAGGATCCTTACACTTGTAGATAGAAACCATGGGTAGGCCGCGCCGCACTTGAGTGTATGTGGCATGAGAAAAGAAACAAGTAGAGGAAAGAAACCAAAGCGTAGGGGAGAGAAGAGTTCGGATGGGAAGATAAATGTTTTTAGGTTGGAAAGGGGAATGGTGTGTGTGGAAAGAGGAGAACACATGGGCATAGAATTAAGGAACAAAGAATTGGAAAATTGAAAACAATCTAAGAACCTGCAGATTGTAATTATTTATAGATTGTAAATATTGTTTCCTTGGGAATAAGAAATCAATACAAAATCGTTGAATTCAATATGAAATTTGGTATCATTTAAATTCAAATGTAATTTTAATTGTTCGCCTGAGATATTTTGACAAATTGAGAATAAATTTTGTGAAATGTTGAATTGGACTTTAATTGAAAAATGAAATTGTCACATTAAGTCATTGTTGACCACAAATTTTTCCAATATAATAAGACTCACAAATTTGAACTTCACTAGGCATTGAGCTTTGCACCACCTGCTGGGTAGTTGCGAATCACCTCTTCATTTGGAAGTTGATACATAAACATTCTTGATGATCATTAGAAGGTAGCAAAGAAAGTAAAATAAAGATGGGTCATGACATTGTATTGCAATACCTTTCAAATTCTATAATTAACATATTGTACTCAAGTAACTAAGGCCTAACATATTTGGAACCCATTGCAACAAGTTGTAATGTAGTTGTGACCATAATGAATATAAGACATTCTATTTTGTTTTTCTATTGAATTGTTGCAAGTTTCTTTGTTTAGTTGCATGGTTGGCTAATTCTTTATTGGATCCTCTAGCCATGATTGCATTAACAAGTCAATGAACAATAATTCATTTTCATAATTGTTAGTTTTAACAATAACAAAATTAATATTTCAAAAGATGGAATAATCTAGCATATGTAAATTTATCTATGTGACATAATGACACCCACAATTTAGTTCAATAGGAGAAATTTCTAATAATTTGAACTAATACAATTCTATAATAAAATAAAATAATAATGTTTAAATTGATAAATATTGAATTATGGTTAACTAATTTATGTAACATATCAACATTAAAACAATAACCAAAGTAAATGTAAAAAATTAGGTAATTCCACATATACAATAAAACAATATTTAATTAAACGGAATGTCTCGTAAATTACCAAGTTTCGCACCCTCCCACGAGCGGCGAAATGCAAACTTCCAGGGCTCCCGTTCCTCGCAATTGCTGAGATTTTTTTTAGCAATTTGAAGTGGTATATTAATTGTATCCGGCGCGGGAGCAGATGTAGCAGTGTACAACCCACACAGAATAAGATACGGAGCCTCGAAATATGCGGGCTGTCTTTTACCTCTGCCTCTTTGCCCCCATGCTTTTCAGCTCAGCAAACCTTGAGCGCCCAACATATCAAGGTAAAATTTGTCCTGTTATAAAAATCTTCAGAACAGGATATATGTACTCTGCATTTTGTTAGCATGTATGGTAATTTCTGAATTGCGTTTTGGCCAAACTTTCCTGTATTGAAATATGCATTTAAATGTTGGTTTAGATGTTTCTGTGACTGTCATGTGAGATTTTGAAATTTATATTTTCTTTTCTTGCTTGTTATATTGAATAATTTCGAGACACTCTGTGGTGTGCAAAATTTTTGATATTTGAAATTGAATAGTGTGAAATTGTTTGATACCTGTTAGTTAATCAAACAAGGCTATATAGAATTTGGAAGAAATGTTTCTGGATAAACTGTGCAGTAATTTTTAGCATCCAGCTACACAAAGTTTAAATACGATCTAAGTCTTGAAGATAATTTTTTTGTTTGTCAAATCCTGGGTGATGGTACTGGGTATGTTTGGAAGGCATCTTTAATGTTTGTAATTACATTCAAATGCATCCCATAATTGTAACGCAGTACAACTTTCATGTGCAATATAAATCACAAAATCAATAAATCAATTCAATTTCTCAATCTTTCTCCACCATGTAAATCACAACAATTTCACTTTTAATCTCAGTTTTATTAATGGAAATCAGGGTTACGCGGGGACGCGTCCCTTGCCCCAAAACCCCTTGTCCCCGTCCCCTGCCATCCCTGGGATGGGGGGACGTCCCCCTGCTGTCCCCGAAATGGCAAAATTCATAGGAAACGCTAGGAAACGTTTCCGGCAGTTTGGGGACGGTTCCCCATCCCCGGTACGGATTGGGGACGTTGGAAACATCCCCAATCGTAGAGAGGATGGCTAGCTGTCCTCTGCAGGCTGAGAGCTTCAAATATTAAAAAACAATAAAAAAATCGATTTTTTAAAAGTTTATTTCTTCTTCCCAAGGTCGTGCAGGTTCCACCATCTCTCCTAGGATTAATTTAATAATTTTTTTTTGGCTAAAGTTTGATGGAGACAAAATATTAACATTTTGTCATTGGTATTACTAAGTCTCATTTTAATTTTTTAATAGTTCTTTAAAATGTAGTAGAGGAGAACTTCTACCATGCCTCATAGAAACCTTTTGCAATCACTTGATTGTTCAGTAAATATTATGGTTTTAGAAGAATAGAGATGAATCAGATATAGTATATCGAAAGTTGAGGTAAATACTTCAAAAAGAAAGATACCTATTGCCTCTATGACTAGACTGTGACAAAAAGACACTACATAAATTTAACACTAATTATTTATGATCCAAACCTTATTGTCCCAAGTTACCAGTCTTGGTATTGGTTTGTGTTTGGTCAAATTTATTTTTGGGTTTGGGTTCATCCATACAAAAACATATAAAAATTAGAAATATATACATATTTGCAGCAGTAGTTAAGGTCAAAATACCACACATAGCATCATATATTGTATAGTAAACAACACCACCATAAAAATAAAAATATTAAAGTATCAATTAGTCAAATTTGAATGTAATGATATATATTGTAAATTAAAATTAAAAAATAATAATGTCAAGTGTCAACAATTAGTCATCACCGATCAAGCATTATCATATGGGTTCAAAAATATTGTCACCATCCATATTAGATGATCTAGATACAAGTAAATTAGAAGAACCACAAATAGCTTTAGACATTTGGATACATGTTTGAGACATTTGGATATTGATAGACCATGGTTTTATTGATGTTTGATACTGCTGTGATAAATTTTATAATGCTTTATTGACATTTCTTATGCTGTTATAGTACTACTCTTGTGATTTATTTACATATTGATATTGTTGTTATCAATTATTAATTTATTGACATATCTCTCTCTCTCTCTCTCTCGCTCTCTCTAATATACTAATAAATTTTGAAAAAATCATATATATATATATATATATGTATTTTGTATGTCGTTGTCCCCTGCTGTCCCCTAAAAATTGCCCCTTAGGAAACGTCCCGGAAACGCATCCCCTGCCGTCCCTGTCCCCGAAACGTCGTGGAACATAGATGGAAATCAAATTTTCTTTACAAATCTTCAATTCCAGTAATCAAATAGATTCAATTGTTCTACCAAATTGATCTGCTTGCATTCCATCAATTAAGTTCATCAAAACTTAATACAATTTCTTGTGTCAGCCTTTTCCTATACAAGATTTTATTTTCCTCTATAATTCACTTGCTCTGTACACCTCTGTTACTCCAATGGCTGCATTTTAATTTCTCTTGGTTTTGTTATTGTCAACTCCTCTAACTTCCTGTGCTGCAAAATCCTTTTCACATATGTTATTTCTGCCCAAATCACAACAAATTCCCAGCTACCTTCTCAATTCCACTCGCCTTCCTGTGTGTATGGCTGTAACAGCATTTTGTTTACTCTTCACATATTTTTTCTTCCAAAATCTTCAGGGATTGACTCTACTATTTCTCCCACGTGCCCTTGTCTTTGGCCTGTAGCTGTATTTTTTATTTTTTCTTCACAGACTTTTTAACTTCTCAGCAGGCTGCATGACCCCTTGTCTTTTATTTTTTGTTCAACATTGATTTCCAACGGTCTAGCGCCCCTCAAACCTCCATTCTAGTCTTCCTGTAATTGTTAATCAAATCTTATCAGATTGTATCCTAAAAGAACCTATGGAAATTCTAAGTTTGAAATTCTGTTCTAGAATTCTAAGTCAGATTTATTTCTTTTGTATCAAATGTGCTGATTGCAGAACATTTATAGATTTCGATGTCTTGCAAATAAGGGAATGAAGTCCCATTTATATGTGGGAGACACGCCTCAAGGAGAGATGCGTCTCATGAGAGGACGTGTCCCTTGAGCGCGCGGGCTCCCTTAACAACCGAAACCATTCGGTGTTATCCATAGACTAAGATGTGTGTATTTAACAAACAACAATCATCTAATATGAATTCCGATTTATCCATTTGCAAATTTCGATCATCATCATCTGAAATTCGAATAACTTATTTGATGGTTTTATATTTTAAGAACAGTTTGGTTAAATATAAATGATGATGATGCATGAATGCAATCATCATTTATATTGACCGAAGCTATCTTAAATCAACACTCCCTCTTAGCTAGGGAAGATATTCCAAATCAAATAAGTGGAGATATCACCTTCACACGTGATATCGAAGATATGATATGTTTTCTCAAGATTGTCAAGTCACATGACATTCTTCATAATCACATCTTCATTATGGTATGTGCACTGACATCAAGTCACATGATGTCTACCATAATAATTCATGGCATATCCACGGATATATATAGTTATCCACCATGATTATCTCTTAAGGATCACAATGATCTTCAAATGACATCAAGTCCCATGATATCCATCAAAGTGTCCAAGAGATACTATCATGACATGTCCACAGATATCAAGTCACATGATATCTATCATGATAGTTCAACTCATCATTGTAGAGTCATCACTTTACAATGTCACATACAAGTGTTCATTATTAGAAAGATCGTCACCTTTCAATAATGTACACAGGGGGAGCGGGCCCATAAGGTCATGGAGTCACACACATGACAAAAGAGTTTACACATTAAACATCTTTAAATATATTAGTACAACTTCTAAACAATTTTGAATTTCAAACATAATATCAAATTACATTTCAATCATACCAAGCTTCTTCCTGAAGTGTTCAACCTTGATTCGGGAGAGAGGTTTGGTGAGAATGTCTGCTGTTTGATCATTTGTACTAATATACTCCAACTGGATCACATTCCTTTCTACCATGTCTCTTACATAATGGTAGGGGATCTCAATGTGCTTAGATCTATCATGGAATACTGGATTTACAAAGAGTTTGATGCAACTCGGATTATCACAATGAATGATGGTAGGATTCAAGGGCTCGCCAAAGAGTCCCACAAGCAATTTCCGGAGCCATACTGCTTCTCTTGCCCCCATAGAGGCTGCAATGTATTCAGCTTCTGTCGAGCTTTGCGCTACTGAAGACTATTTTCTGCAGATCCAAGAGATCATAGCCAATCCCAAACTGAAGCAACATCTTGATGTGCTTTTCCGATCAGTTACACTTCCAGCCCAATCTGAATCAGAGTATCCATGTAGATCTAGTTGATTATTTTTGTAAAGAAGACCATATCCAATAGTGCCTTGAAGATATCTCAATATATGTTTCACAGCCATAAGGTGAATTTCCTTTGGCTCACACATGAACTGGCTTAGAGCATTCACTGCATAGCAAATATCAGGTCTAGTGTTAACTAGGTACATCAATGATCCAATCATTTGTCTATATAGAGTGGTATCTGCACACTTAGATTCTGCTGCTGCTTCTTTTAGTTTGTGAAGGTTGGTTTCCATAGGTGTAGACATGGGTCTACAATCCAACATTCCAAATCTCTTCAGAATATCAATAGTATACTTCCCTTGGTTTAGTATGATGCCATCTGATTTCTGCCATACTTCTAAACCTAGGAAGTAGTGTAAGATGCCCAAGTCTTTCATGTCAAACTCTGAAGTTAGATCCTTCTTTCCTTGAGCAATGAGGTGATCTTCTCCTGTTATCAGCAGGTCATCAACATATAAAATAATTATTAACATATCACCTTTGATTACCTTAAAGTAAAGATTTGGGTCTGCATCATTCTTGGAGAATCCTAGTCCCAAGAGGTAGCTGTCAATTCTTTCATACCAGGCCCTGGGTGCCTGTTTAAGTCCATAGAGTGCTTTCTTTAGTCTGCATACATGTGAGTCAGGTTTATGTATCACAAAACCTTCAGGCTGTTCTAGATAGACTTCCTCTTCAATGGTTCCATTTAGGAAGGCAGTTTTCACATCCATTTGATGGATCTTCCAGCCTTTAGCTGCTGCAATGGCTATCACTGCTCTCACAGATGTGTAACGGGCAACAGGTGCAAATGTTTCTTCATAATCAATGCCTTCCTTCTGTGAAAAACCTCTTGCCACAAAATGTGCCTTATGTTTTTCTATACTGCCATCAGCAACATGTTTGATTTTGAAGAGCCATTTAGAAGAGACAACAGATTTCTCTTTTGGTCTAGGCACTATATCCCATACATCATTCTTTAGAATGGACTGATACTCTTCCGTCATAGCGTCCTTCCATACTTGATGTCTAAAGGCTTCTGAAACACTGGTGGGTTCTGAATTTATGATGTCATTCATTAGAGCAACATAGCTTGAGAACCGTTTGGGTCTTTTACTCTCCCTAAATGTTCCTTTGGGTGCTGCATGATTCTCAACTTCTTTGATCATCTTTCTAGCCCAAAGTGGCCTCTTCTTGTTGTTGTCATTTGCATTCTCATCTGAAGTAGATTGAAGTTCATTTGGCATTTCCTTAGGATACTCCCTCTGAATCTCAGGAGTAGGTTCCACTTCTAATACCCTAGGGGAATAATTTTCTATCTCACTAGAACTTCTTGCCCTTTTGAATGCAATGTCTTCTTCAAAGATGACATCTCTGCTCAATTCAGTTTGTTTTTGCCCGGGTATGAATATCCTGTAGGCCTTGGAGGTTTCACTATATCCCATAAATACCCCTTTCTTTCTGGAAGGTTCTAGTTTGAATCTCTTCTCCTTGGGCACATGAATATAGACTGGGCAACCAAAAATCCTAAAGTGACTAATATCAAGTTTTAGGCCAGTAAATGCTTCTTCAGGAGTTTTGTTATCTAGGTGAGAATGAGGACATCTATTTTGGATGTAGACAGTAGTTCTAGAGGCTTCTGCCTAGAATGAGGTTTCAATGTTCTGGTCAAGCAACATTGCTCAAACCCCTGGTGGTTCTCAAATTGAAACCCTGATGGATTTTGGTTTGTTTTGCAAGTTTTTCGTTTTTTTGTAATTTTTGAGGTTTTCAGGCAAATAATGGAAATTGCGATTTTACTGAGAAAATGCTAGAAAAATCTAAATAAATTCTAAACACATGAAATTACTCAGATCTTGCTCAGAGAACTTAGGCGCTTCATAATATTTCACTTCCAGACAATTTACAATAGCCAGATACTGAATATGAAGGAAATACAAATTATTTTTAATAAGAAAAACCTGATTTCTTCAAGTGGCGGCTGCAGCAATATGAGGAAGGTACGGCCACATGAATAAAGAATCTCCAGGCTCAGAAATCGATGCACAACCCTCAGTTGACCAGGGCGCCCAACATTCAAACACCAGAAACTGATGAAATGAGGCGTGGCTCCAGAAGAATAAAAGTACGGCCCTGCTGGTACGGCCTGACAGCAGCAATTAATGAAGTACGGCCTTTGGAATTTGTGCCCCAGTCTCTAATGAATGATCTCTGATAGATTCGCCTTTACTTCCAGATGAAGTTCTCTGTAAATCTCTGATAAAATGAATGGATAAGCTCAGTCTGTGACTTCTGGATGAAATCACCAAGTGCAATCTTCAGCTGGTATCTCACAGCCTCAGTATGCCTGATCTCTGAAGAGGTTACGTTCTCTAGAAACGATGTTTGCCAGAAACCCTAGGGTTTGCAAACTCCAAAGCTCAGATGCTCAGAAGACAAAATTGAATAATAAACTTGATAGTTCGATTTAGCCTTGGGAAGAACAATATATTCTTCTTTGAAAAGTTCGACCTAATTCTCCATTAAAATAATCATTTAAATTAATGATTTAATTTTCACTTTGGACTTAGGAGAATTTATTTAATTATTGGCGTCCCTTTTTAATGAACATTAAATACTCATTAAATCACCTTTTAATAATATAATATAAAGTATAATTAAATACTTTATAACTTAGCCAAATAATTAAATATTTTAATATTTCAATAAAGTGACTTTATAATAAAGTCAAATTATTAAATATTTAATAACTCAGTAATTACTCCTTGTTTCTCCGTCAAATCAAACAATTTCATCAACCAGTCAACTGAAATAAATCAATTTCCACCAGTGCCTCACCAAATAGTACTTCACCGACCTAACTTTCTAAAATAGGAAAGTTCTCCTCAAAAAGACTCTTCGAAGATTCCCGCTAAGCACCCAAACCCGGCTAATAATCGCAAAACCTGAGCTAACCAACACCGGAAAGCAACCGCCAAAAAGGATCCCTTCAACACTCCCTGCCGCCTCACGAGATCAAATGATAGCTAATCCCTCGCTACCAAATGTATTTACTAGGATGGGGACATGACAACATTGCTTTTGCAGCTTCTACAATGGTTCTATTTTTCCTTTCAGCAACCCCATTTTGTTGAGGGTTGTAGGCTACTGTAAACTCCCTCTTAATCCCAACATTCATGTATAATTCCTTAAAGATTTCAGAGGTGTATTCTTTCCCATTGTCTGTCCTTAAGATTTTTATTTTCTTCCCAGAGAAGTTTTCAGTAAGAGCTTTGAACTCCTTGAACCTTTAAGGATTTCTATTGACTCTTTACACTTAAGAAAGTAAATCCAAGTCTTCCTAGAGAAGTCATCTATAAATATGACATAGTATAGGAAGCCTGCCTTGGAGGGAACAGACATGGGTCCACATAAATCGGAGTGAACCAATTCTAATACATTTTGGGTTTTGCTCAAGCTATTGTGAAAGGATCCCTTTGTATTCTTTCCTAGGGCACAACCTTTACAAGTTCCTTCATGAGTTGGTTTTAACTTAGGTAATCTTGTTACAAGTTTTTCTACGGAAGGTAGGGCACGGAAATGAAGGTGTCCTAATCTTCTATGCCAAATTTCATTTGAATCAGAAGTATCAAGGGTAAGGGCTTGCTTGACTTCAGTGCATAGTTTATAAAGATAACCTTGTCTTACACCTATGGTTAGAGCTTTCTTTATAGTTGAGTTCTTAGGCCATGCCAGAACTTTCCCATCCATAAATGTAACCCTATATCCATTGTCTTCAAGAGCATAGATGGATATTAGATTCCTCTTTATTCCAGGTACGAATAAAACTTCAGTGAGTTGAAGGGAGAGACCAGATTTCAATGTGATGGAGCAAGTTCCAACCCCTTTTACTTGATGTGCAGAATCATCCCCAATTGTTACTTCTTCATCAGACTCTTCAGTCATAATGTCTAAGTGTTCTCTAAACCCTGTGATGTGCCTTGAAGAACCACTATCAATCACCCAGTTGTTGATATTGTTAGATACTTGACTTGATAAGGCTGAATAGAATACAAATTTCTCAGAATCATGGTCTGAATTTGGGTTTCCTACTTTAGCAAATGATGCTTGTTGTTTTGATCTGTCAAGGCACTTCATTGCATAGTGCCCATATTGATCACATCTAAAACATTGTACTTGAGAGATGTCTTTCCTCCTTTTAAATGATCCTTTTCCATGGGAATTTCTCTTTCTCTTAGATGATCCTTTCCCGAAGGAGTTTTTCTTACTCCTTTTATTAGATGATGTGTTGAGCACTTGAATGTCCTCATCTATGGATTTTTGTTTGTTTTCTTTTGTTGAGAGTCTTGTTTCCTCTTGAAGGCAGTCTGTTCTTAGCCTATCAAACTTGGGGAGTTTAGATCTCGCACTTATTCCTTGAACAAATGACTCCCATGAGTTTGGTAGGCCTCCTAGTGCAATTAGTGTTAACTCTTTGCTATCAATTTGATATCCAATTGTAGATAATTGATCCCTTAGTTCAATGATCCTCATGAAGTATGCATTAATAGTTTCTCCTTTGTTTATTTGGACATTGTTGATTTGCCTCTTTAATGCAAGAGTCCTACTAGTGTTGATTATCTCATAGGTGATCTCAAGGGATTTGAACATTAGATATGCAGTTTCATGTTTTGCTAGAATAGGTACTATGTGGTCCCTAACTGCATCTACTAAGATTTTCATGGCTTTTTCATTATTCTCAATCCATTGAGTTTTCTCAGGATCATCCTCTGGTTCCCTCTTGTTTTCTCTCACAAATGAGTCTAACTTATTTTCTTTGAGAATCATCATGATTCTGAATTTCCATGAGGTGAAGTTGTTTGCTCCTTCAAGACGATCTTCAAATCTGATCACACTTGACATTATGAAGAATGTGATGTGAATTCGATTTTTCAAAAATACGAATTTTTTCTTAGTAATCTGATATCTAGATTTGATTTAGATTCACTCAACTTGGCTCTGATACCATGTAAATGTTAATCAAATCTTATTAGATTGTATCCTAAAAGAACCTATGGAAATTCTAAGT
>VDFB02202839.1:0-11379 GCA_007258455.2 Sequoia sempervirens | reverse complement strand
AAGTGTTCATCTCTCCCTCTGCAGAGCTGCCTCTTATAACCTCTCTTCCTAATATTCCTCCATTTTTGTAGCCTAGTGACATTCCTTTCATAAAGGTGGTGTCCTATGTGGCTTCTTCTCCCTCTTCCAATTCAACTATGAGGATCCCACATCCTCAATTGAAGAAAAATTCGTAGAGTGACCTCACTTCGAGGGATGGTTGAAAAAAAATGTTCTCATATTTTGAGTCTTGTTCTACCTTGGCATGTGTCATCCTTGTGAGAGAGGCAGTGCCTTCCTAGAGTTTATCACTGCCCCTCTTCCTAAGGATAGGAATGAATCTCAAGTTTCCTATCCTCCTCCCATTCAATTTCCACGTCACTACTAGGAAGTGCATGTTCAACTAGTTGGAGGACATCCTGACTTTGTCTTCAATATTTTCCAAATTGATGAATCTAATCTCGTAGGATTTTGATGATAGAGACCTTGAGGGGCCTTCTTCCTTAGCTCTTGTTGTAGGAAAGCTGGTTGGTACTTCCCTAGCTATCCCCCCTACAGGCTCTTCTTCTCTCCCTTTATGATGATCTATATTGGGAGTAGGATAACCTACTAGAGCTGTCAAACTAGAATGATGCCTTCTTCTTCATCTTTAGATTAGCTTTGTGTGTTTGTTTGTGTTCCCCCATTATTGTCTATTTATTTTTGTGCTCTCACCTAGAGGACCCTTGCTACCCTTGTAGGTGCTTAGATACAAGAGAGAAACTCTGTCATACTCTTCTTCTATTTATATCATCATTCTTCTATATGCCATAAATTTTGACTTTGATGTCAAGAATGATGCAAAGTGTTGTGACATTTAGGCCTCTTCCATGTTGAACCATTTTTTATTTTTACTTTTCCTTTGTGCTTTTCTTCCCATTGTGATATATTTGGGGGGTGATGACAATTTATACATATATTATACTATATCTATAGATATCTATATCTATGAGTAGTTCTAACGCAAAATAATCAGATCCCCCTATGATTTTGATTTCTTCATCTCTTTTTTTCTCTTTCGTGATGTTGTGGTTCATATGTGTTGTCCCTCATGTAAAAACATTCCACGGATACATCTCACTATGTATTTCATGCCACAATGTCTCTTGTCTTTCTCTTTTCCTTAGAATGACATTTTCTCCTTTCCATAGCACATATCATTCTAAGGGGGGCTATCATATGTGATTGATTTTCAAAAAAAATAAAAAGGATTCCTTGATGTCTTATGTCTCGTTGTCTAGCTTGGGGGAAACCTAACTAGACCTGTCTTGTATTTCCTTGACTATCCTGCAACATAGTTTGTAAAAGCCACAAACCTATATGCTTTTCGTATGGTTTCTAGCCTTGCCAACCATACCTATCAACACTGTCTTTTATCTAATTAGACTATGTCATTTATTTTCTATGGAGATTTTATTGTGTCTATTTTTTTCCTTTTCGCCTAAAATGTTTGTTTGTAGCTAACATGTTTGTGGTGATATTGTAGTCAACTTTCCAAGATTGAAGACCCATGTCCTCTTTACTTCCTATTTGAGCTTCTCTACATCACATATACCAATTGAAGGTTTTCTTCCTTTTCATCTTGGGTATATTATCTTCAATTACTTTATACTTTAGATCACACGTGTTTAAATACATATACCACTTAAGTGGGGGAAAAATGTAATGTCATAAAATTGTACCCTTATGCAATTTCACATTACATCAACCTTCACTTTAGCCTAATGAGATGATAATGTGAATACCCTTGCTCCCCACCTTCATTTTTCATCCTTAACCTTGTTGTTTTCTATCAGTTGGGGATTTTTTATCAAAGATGCTTTTGCATTGTGCAGATGCTCATGCAACGTGTGAACATCCTGACAAGATTCTCGATCATGTGGCCATTGGGATGTTATACTTTTACCTGCCTACAAAATGTAATACCTTTTCAGTCATTGGTGCACCCGAAAATGGCCCTCTTGCATGCAATTCTTCATTTGAATTCATATTCTTCCCTCTCACTCATTCATTCTTTCATCCATTTCAATCTAGCTTCATTCTTGCAACTCAAATTCTCTCAACCTTCATTCTCTCTTTGCTCTTTTTCTTGTTCAAGCTCTTCTACATCAAGGTCCTTTCATGTTTGTCTCAATTTCTCTCAAGGAATTACATGATGTAGTTAAGATCAGGGGGTCTTATAAAACTACCCAATCTTGCAACCTTAACATCTCATCCAACCCAAATTCTTGCACATGTATCAAGGATAACATAAATTTTGTAACACAAATGTGAAATATATGTTTATTATCACAACAAAATTCTTCAAGAACAATACATATAGTGAGGATTTCAACAAGAAATAAAATCTCGTGTTCTTAAGGGTTTCTAGCACCTACTGCTAGAAACCAAGATCAGATTTGCAAACCAGAATAGACCTTCCACATAAGAGAAAAACATAAAAAGCTAAGATTTACAAGAAGATGTGCAAATAATTATTATTCGAGAATTCAATAATTACAAGATAATAATTTTCTTTATAAAAGCAAAGATGCATAACCCTAATCTTATCTTGAGCAATAAGATAGTTCTAATAAGATATGATAAGAACCTACAACTTAGGAATTAAATAAAGCTCAAGTAAACTTATGAAAAGTGTAATTAAATATTAATTACACCAACACCCCCATAAGTGCAACTTAGGGAGAAATAGATTATTATGCAAATATGAGTCCTGGAAACACGGCCTGATCAGGTACTCATGTACAAATGCAAAGATGAGGTAGAGATGGAAAC
This sequence comes from Sequoia sempervirens, assembly GCA_007258455.2. Taxonomy (NCBI): domain Eukaryota; kingdom Viridiplantae; phylum Streptophyta; class Pinopsida; order Cupressales; family Cupressaceae; genus Sequoia; species Sequoia sempervirens. The sequence goes on along the minus strand of VDFB02202839.1, from coordinate 8,586 downwards.
CTAGTGGACAAAACCCCTACAATGAGATGATTGATGCAAAGAAGCTAATCGAAGAACATTGTGGAGCAACATTGGAAACTCGCTAACTGACAAGCAAGGAAAGATACTTTGTCTGGCTAAATCGGAAACCAAAAATCGTAATCACATGGGTTTTACAACAGACCCAACTCTAAGGAACACCGGAAAACCTACAAACTGCACCCCGAATCAGGAAGCAACAATAGATGATGATAAATACACCGAAGTCATGTATCTTGATGCGATGCCAACTATGATTGAAACTCTTCCATGGGAAGGAGTACCAAAAATAGACTCTAGAACATTAACCATAAAACATGGCCCTCAAACTGAGAAGAATTTGAACCAAGGAGGATCAAGAAACATAATCTCCCAACTGAGGTGTGAACCAATGAATCTGACATGTGTCAAGTTATAGAAAAAAATGTGGCCAAAAGAACAAGGAGACAAGATAACCCATGCAAGTTGCCATAAAAAAAATGGATATGGTGATCAAAGTGAAAGCTACACTCTAATCAGATTTATTATGCAAGAAACCCCTGATGGAACTTTATCTCTACCATTTATTACAATAACCCAATGATTATAAAATGCAGAATCCTAAATGCATAAAAAAGAAAAATTTCTGATGAAGTGCATTGAAATGAAGTGATTCGTGCTTCACTTTTCCAATCGCGAAACATCCAAGTAATCTCCTAAAGACACATCGACAAATCTGGAATAATGATAAAATTGGGACAAATACAGAAAAAAGTGCATGGACATCAAGATAGAGCTCCTCAATATCTTTCCAATGCCTCAAACAAGACGAAAATTGGAGATCGTGGTAAAAAGTTATGAGCTCCTCGAAGCCCAAAAGGAACATCTGATTTCACATAGAAAAAAAATAGATAAATAGAAAATACTAAAAAATAAACCTACACCATCGAAAGTGCTCGAACCAACTTTTCGGGTGATATCCTCGTTTTGCCCGGATTTTGATACAAGATGCCCAAGTTATACCCGTACAAAAGAAAAAATTGCCTTTAGGAAAAATCAAGGCTAGGAGGGGCAAAAGAGGGGCCATACAGCCGATGATCGCCATGCTGATCAAAGCACTTCAATTTAGGAGTAAATTGACGGCCATCCGGGCCGGGCCGGGCAAAATCACCCCGCTGAAAAAAAAAATTCAGACCCCGTAATATAAGCCGCGGAGGATGTTAGAAACCAAGATCAGATTTGAAACCGTAATAGACCTTCCACATAATAGAAAAAAATAAAAAGCAGATTTGCAAAGAAGATGTGCAAATAATTATTATTCGAGAATTCATAATTACAAGATAATGATTTTTCTTTATAAAAGCAAAGGTGCATAATCCTAATCTTATCTTGAGCAACAAGATAGCTCAATAAGATAAGGATAAGAACCTATAACTTAGAATTAAATAAAGCCTAAGTAAACTTATGCAAAGTGTAATTAAATATTAATTACACCAACAACTTCATGACTTTAAATCTTCAAGGTCTCTAGCCTTCAAATTCCTTGGCTTCACTCCTCTTTGTAAATCTGATTTTTCTCTTCATTATGCAGCTCTCATGGCTACCTTGAACATCTGCAAAATCCATTTTGTCTTCTTCTATTCCTCCTCTCTTCACAAGTTCATTTTCTACACTCTTTTTCATGCAACTTTCAAGAGAAACCTGCAAGTTCTTTCTCCAACCTTGTTGCTATTGATTGATGCCTCTTGAAACCATTAAAGGTTGTATTTAAATAGGGTTTGAACTATGTGAAAACCCAAAAGAGTGGTTTCCAAATATGCTCTTTGATTGACCCTTAAAATTCTTGCAAAAATGAAATTAAACATAATTTGTTGTCATAATATTTTTGGATTAAAACTGTGTGCCATTTTTTACATCAACATTTTGGATCATACTCCATGATCGATCATTAGGATGCAATGTAGATTAAAACTGTGTGCCAATTTTTACATCAATGTTTCGGATCAGAATCCATGATCCATCACTACTCTCTCTATTTGCATTACATCCTAATGATGGATCATGGACTATGATCTGAAACATTGATGTAAAAATTGGAACACAATTTTAATCCAAAAAGCTTGACAATACTACATGGACTGTGGAAACTTCATGCTTTTAACATAATTTGTTTCTCCCAAAAGCCCCATTAAAATTTGTTGAAACATATCCAATGTCTTTCTATTATATATTCATTTGAAAAATGAATAAAATCAATAACCAAGTCATGCTCATTCACCCCAAATTAGAAATTGAAGAGTCATTAAATTATTTTCTAAAAATCACTAGTTTTTTCCCTCCATTCTAGGAACCAAAACTTAAAGAATAAGACCAAAATGGAATTCCAAGAGTCACTTATCTTATGCACACTTCCTTAGACATCCAAGTTAAGAAATTAATTGATTTTAATTAATCTTCCTTAAAAATATCCTTTGACCATGGTAAATTGACCATTTCAACCCTTAGAACCTTGAAATTGCGTAATTTTATAAATCACATTAAACACCTTGCTTGAACTTGATGTATGAAATGGAAATAAAGTCCTCAAAAATATACACTTCACAATATTCTCTTGAAGCTCAAACCCACACCAAAAATGCAAAAGACCGAACATGAAAAGAAAATGTTTTTTTGTGATGCAGGATCGCTTGTGAGCTTGGATGCTCCTGCACCATTACACTTCCTCTCAGCTTCACAAGCTTGTTGGAGGGAGGGTAATAGTTCCTTTTTATTCTATTGTCATTCTTATTGAATAGCATATTGTTATCTTACAATTTCTCTATCTTTGTCTTGTCATTTTTTATCATCTATTGTCTATCTTCCTATCTTGTTGTCTCTTTGGTTATTCATGGAAGTGGAAACACCAAAGCGGGGGTTTGACCTACGCAATACCTAAAAACAACCCCAACACCTTTACTATTTCTATGTGTGTAGTTAGTCTATGAGGAGCTTTATGGGGGGTTTCATAGCTGGACCACCCACGAGTTCTTTCATTTTCTTCCACTACTTGTCATTTTGTTAAATAGTTTATTTACTTGTTCATTTAGTATTCTTCTTCTTGTGCTTTTCCTATATTTTCTACATTCTATCAAACTAGCCAAAACTATCAAACTTCACTTTCTCAGTAGTTCATCATCCCTAAGAGTGTCTAGTGACTAAATCTATCTTTGGTATGTATGAGATGCCAACGCCCCATTGAGATGTCAGTGTGCTACATTTTTGTTCTTGGTATGTGCTTTCGTCCTCTAGCTGAGAGTTAGTCTGTCTATCTCCCAAGGCCTCTAAGGCCTGCTCACTCGATTCCTGAAGTTCTTTCTCATAAACAATCATAAAATACCAAAAAAATTGCATAAAATTTCCTTGTCGTATTCCATCACTTGAGCTTCTATCCCTGAGGTAATCGAGGTCTATTAGCTCCCTATAGACTCTTCCTTGTCCTATAGACTCAAGAGTAGTGAATCCTCTCCATTACATTTACATGGAATAATGGGAGATGTGGAAATGATGCTATCTATGAAAGGTTGGACAGGTTCCTTGTTTCCAATTTTTAGGTTGGAGATAGTTGGTCCACTAACTTTGAGATATTGGATTGGAGGGGACCTGATCATTGGATGATCAAAATTCTTTGCAAGCTTTTGTAGATATTCAAAAAATCAATCTTTCAGATTTCAACTTATGTGGCTTCATGATTCATCCCTTAATGATCTTGTCAATGTCTGGTGGCATAAAGGAAAGCCAACTTATGACACTACAATGTATTCCTTTTCTAAGAGACTCTATTGTCAAGTATATGTTGAAATGTTGGAATAGGAAACACTTTGGTAATGTATTTTAATCTAAAAAATATTCTTACGATCACTTGGATTCCATACCTTGTTAGATCATGGATCATGGTTTAATTGAGGAAATTTGTAGATTGGAAGCTCAGTCGGTTAAGGAGCTAGAAGAATGGGAGCTACGAGAAGAAATTTTTTGGAAGCAAAAGTCTCATATTGATTGGCTCCAAGAAGGTGACATGGTCTTTGAAAGATCATGGGGGACCAAATAGTGGTGATGCAACAAAAAAATGAAAGTAGAGGAAGTCAGAATCATGGAATTCACGTTTGAATTTTTGGTTGGGTTGGTAAAAAGTATATTTTCTAAGGTAAACACCAAAGAAAAACAGATATCCATTATTAACAGAGATTTTCTTCTTAAAAAGTGGATATTTGATTTGTAAAAGATGGATATTTGTTATACAAATTGGATATCCATTATTAGAAACTTATAATTTTTTTAAGACCGAGCACATGTATATAATATAATAATATATTATATTTTTATATTATTATATTATTATATATTATAATAATATACTATTATATATTTTGCAATAATATAATATTATATATTTTGTAATAATATAATATTATATATCATATTAATATTATAATATATATTATATTAATATATGATACGTATTTTACATTATATATTATATTATTAATATTAATATCTTATTATATATGATAATATTATATATTATACCTATAATATATTATATATTATATATATTATAAATACCAAGAGGAAGTGGATGTCTTTCTAAGGGTGCTAAATGAATTCCAAGGGATATTCAACAGTGCACATAGGCCAAGAGCCCCCTAACCACCAGCTCCACCAAAGGTGTAGCACCCCTCTCTAGTTTGCTATGTCATAGATCACAGGTTTATTTTGACAAACTCCTTATATTTGTTACTGTTTTATGATTGCTGACATTGGAGTGATGATGATGTTATATTTTGATGTGATGATGCACTATATGGATGTTATGTTTCATGTTATGCTTTTGATTAGCATAGTTGTTGATATTGATATATGCTTATCTGTTGATTAATGATGCTTTACTTTTGTCAGTCTTGATGTGACTGTATAGGTGAAGGGGACAAGATTACATCACTCGCATGCGAGCACCCAGTGATTCTGTGATTTCTCTTCACGGTGTGACTATTATGTTTTATCCATGTAAAACATTCGTTTTGATTACAAGATTGCAGGTACAGGACATCGTCTCCACTTGGTTTCATAGGTCTGAGCATGTCCATATCCCAACGGTATTGTTGATTAAGAGATAGTAACGGGGTTCCCTTGTCAAACCACAACCCAGTCATAGTGTGTCGTCAATTTGTGTTTGGTTTGTTGTTGGGTCATGTCATCCTTGATGTTTTGATAATTGATTATCGGTGGAAATTAATATTTAAGTGGTGGTAATGTTAATTTATGTATTTAGATTAAAATTGTTATTTAATTTAATTTTTATTTATTTTTATTCAATTGGTAAGATAATTTTAATCTATTGACAATTTATCTTATTAAATGGATAAATTAATTAATTAAACCAAAGTTGATTAAACAAATTAAATAATTCTTTATTTTATTTTTTTAGGCTGTGACCCAAGTAGCACACTCTCATAAATTGCAAAGGCGCTTTGGTAAACTTTTTAACATGACCGCTATGCTACATGCGGACACTCTCCAAGACTCATGGGGTGGGGAGCCAGACCGTGGACCAACCTTCTTGCATTGGGGAAAGATTTAGCCAACCCAGCTAGGGCCCCAACCCCCACTAAATAATTAAATCTTAGTAAATGGATAAATTAATTAATTAAATTAAAGTTATTGATTAAATAAATTAAATAATTAAAGTTGTTTTGTAAAGTGCATAAATTAAAAGATTTAAATTTATTTGAAATGAAATTTTGTTTTAAATTATTTAAAAGCAAAATATCTTGAAAATGCATAAGGGGGAAATAACTATGGTGGTTGATGGGATATTTGTAAATTTTTGACTGAGTGTTGAGAATTTATTGAGGAATTTAGGAAATTTGGAAGAAATTTGGAAGATTGATTTTGCAGAAGCTCAACTCCGCCTTAATTTCTTTAGACTTAAAATAGGTTTTTTATTGCTTATTGTTAGAAGCTTTGATTTTTTTAATTTTGAATATGTTTGTAAAACTTGCTGAGAATTCTTGAAAATCTATGTAGAAAAAATGGAGAAAACCTTAGATATTTTGTAGGGAAAAGAATTTAAACAATAGGAAATTCAAAATGAAATCAACAAAAGAAATTAGAAAACCTCTATGTTTGGATTTGGAAATTTCCATTATAATCTAGAAATTGAAATTAAGAATTTGTGCTTGAAAATTCTTTTATTGTGGTTTTTTTGTAGAAAAATTTGTCGAGTTTGACTGTAAAATGGAAATTTTTATGTATATATATATATATATATATATATATATATTTTGATAACATATATATATACACATATATTTTATATATAAATTTTATATGTTGTAATACTGAGATATTTTCTATAAAAAAAATTTGATATGGGAAAATCATTCAAAATCGTCGTAAGTGAATTTTATTCTCTATAGGCAGATTTTTTGTTAAATTTTTTTATTAAATTTGGTCAGGGGTTACCTCAACCACCCCCATGGGGGAGGCTGCCAGGAGGAAACCCGTGATCATCTGACCACACCACCCCCACTGTGGGAGGCTATGTGGCGTACCGCTTCCCAATAGGGGTTGGACCCTCGCGGTCCCCATGTTGGGGGTTGTGTTATTTTTAAAATGTTTTTTATTATTTTATATAAATAAATTATATATATATATTATATTATTTTATACACATAATATATATACATATTTTATAATATATATTATATATATTATTTATAATATATATATTATATATATATATATATTATTTATAATATATATAATATATACTATTATTTTCTATAATATATATAATATACCATTTATAATATATATTATATAAATATGTATATATATATGTTTTTATAATTTTATAAATATATGTATATATATTATTTTTAATATAATATATATAATTTGCATATTTAATCAGAAAATAATTGGGTTATATTTAATGATTTGGAATTTAAATTGATTTTATAATTATATATTTAAATAATATTTATATGTTTAAACATATATTTATATTTAAATATAATTGTTTTAAGATTATTTTATTATAATAGATGCAAAAGTTGATTTTATAATAAAATGATTTTATTTTAAAAAAAATGATTCTTATTATTAGTTGTAATTGAGAAAATTTGAAGTAAAGTAATTGGTTTAGTTCCTTATTTAAATTGTGAATGGAATTAAACAATTAGGTTTTTGAATTCCTTAATGTTGCAAATGTAATTTTAATTACCTTGGGTATTTGTAAACGATGTATTATTGAATTATTTGGATTTAGGAAATCCTAAAGTTAGATTAATATGTTGCCTGGAATTGTTCTTTTTAAGTTGTGTTTTTTCTCATTCTCGTTGTTGGGAAAATTGAGTTATTTGTTTATGTAAGACTTCCAGATATGTTTCCTTGAGATGGGGATTGCAACTTATGTTGGTTTAGCTTTGAAATAACTTGGGTAGTGCACGTGGTATTTTATCAAGTATGGTCACCTGGTTCTATGAACAAGTTGTGTTGTACATTTTTATTAAGTTGGTATTTGTAATTGGTTATGTGCACTTGGTTTACCCTATGCTAGTGGAATTGATCCCTTAGGTTGTTAATAGGGGAGTGGCTTTTCATGGGGGCCGACACACAAAGTGGTGTCTGGGTAACTCATGAAGAGTTAGATTGATTAGTGATAACTTAATAAATATGTTAAAGGAAAAATGGTAGTTTAAACACTTAACTTTTGTTAATGCCTCGCTCATGGACTCAAGGGCTAGTAAAGACTTGGGATGAGACGAGAAGGCCTGGAATGGCAAGATTGATATCTTGTTTCTCTGAAAGATAATAGATTCCGCATTGGATTGCATGTGGGGTTGGGTTTTGTAAGAGGTCACCAGGGTAACCTAAGATGGGGGCCAAAGCCTAAGAAGATTCACCAAGGTAACCCATAAAACTTTGTGATGACACTCCTCCTATGACAACCGTCAGTCAGTTTGTTGTATTGTGTAGTTGATCATTGTTATCTGGAAGCATTGTAACCATTTTGTTAGTATTGTACTTGTATAGTTTAGTATTGTTTTTGCCTATGTCTAGAGGTTGTAGGTTTTACCTAGGAAGCTCTTTTACTATCTCCTAGCATGGGGGTTGGTCCTTCGGGTACCACACGGTTGGGTGGAATGTTCACCTTACACCATTGGGTCCCCAGTTCTTGTTCATGATGGCGGGTACTTCCTGATGGAGAGCTCATGTGTATCAATGAATTTGTACTTTCCTTATGTCACTTTTGTATCAGTTGGATACCTTGTAATTGTATCACTCCTCAATTGTTATTGGAGGAGAACCTTTGTAATATGTAATTATAATACTTTTGTATAAACTACCTCATTTGGAAATGAAAGTTGTAATTGTAATCTTAAATAAATGCAATGTGTGAATGGATTCATTATTGTACTTTATAGCTTAAATGATGTATCTAATGTTTTGGATGTATGATCTTTAATTCATGAGTAATAAATATAAGTTATGTTTAGTAACTTTTGTTAGTAATGGGTATTGTAAGTAAGCGTCGTCGCATACCTT
>VDFB02202838.1:0-15615 GCA_007258455.2 Sequoia sempervirens | reverse complement strand
TTGAAGACCACCTCACTAAGATAGTCACTAATGTAGTGAGAAATAGTATGTTCTTTGAAATATATCGTATATTTATATTTGTGAAAGGACTTACATGTTTGTAATCACAAGGTATTGTTATGAGGCTCCTTTCAAACATCGTATATTTATATTTGTGAAAGGAATTACTTTGGCAATCACCATTGTCGGTTTAATTTTTTGTAATTTGTATGCTGCCCAAATCATTTATTTGTTCTGTTTTATTTCATTCTATGGTTCTCTGGGAAGTTTTCTCATGCTGGTCTTTCCAAGCACAATGCTCAAAAGAGTATTTCAGAACCTCATGATAGATGTCTCTGCTTATGAGAATTGAATCTGAAATATCTTGAACCTTTATACGAGGCGCTTTCTAACTTGCAGTCCTTTTATGGTTCACTTTCTATTAACTACCCTCAAATCATGTAATTGCACATCTCTGATCATTAGTGGATGCCAAATGCACAAGAATATGGATTGCTGGCCATTCACAGAACTTTCCGTTAAATTGTTGCTTTCTGCCAATAGTTGTTAGTTGCGGAATGGGTCAATCTGTGTAAAATTTTGGCTAAATACATGATGGCCTTCAGTGTTGGTCAAACTCGACATAACAGAAGCCTTCTAGTATTCACCAACCCTTTTTTTAAAGAAATTTGTCTTTCCTCTGCCAAAGATAATCATTTGTACTTGAAATAAAAGAAAACAACCCTAATCCCCTGCAGACAAGCCCACTTTTGAATTTAACTATAACTGCAACCACCACCATTAAATGAAATGAATATGCCAAAAATGGTGGCTGAAGCTTTATTGCTTGGTCACTTATGAGTAAGGGGAGCAGTTTGGAAGTAATTGAATAGAACATGGATGATCCAGGTACACCGGAAGCAATGGAAAGGTATGTCATGATTGCTTTGTTAATAGATTTGAAATTGTCCAGGAACCTTCAGCAGCAAAACAAATTCTTATTGTATATTGTGAGCTTCATGCTATTTCTAACTTAAAGACACAAATATTACAGCTTAAGCTACTTGAAGGCCAAGAAACATAGAGACTGAAAGAAATTTCAAATAAAAAATCCTAGACCTGTATAACAACACAAATATCTTTGGTATTGGAAAGGTATGTCATGATTGCTTTGTTAATAGATCTGAAATTGTCCAGGAACCTTCAGCAACAAAAAAAATTCTTATTGTATTTTGTGAGCTTCATGCTATTTCTGACTTAAAGACACAAATATTACAACTTAAGCTACCTGAAGGCCAAGAAACATAGAGACTGAAAGAAATTTCAAATAAAAAATCCTAGACCTGTATAACAACACAAATAACTTTGGTATCTATATAGAATTATTTAAATGCAAATGGCACGGTAGGATGCCTAATCATGATTGTATGTACAAATGAATTAAACATGAATCAACTGGCAACAAACAAGAGCTAAGCAACATACAGGAAAGAAACATATAAACAATTCAAACAAAATCCTTAATTGATTAATACTAATAGGTGTGACTTCATGAATGAGATTGTTATCAGGTAAGCTCAGTAGTAGTTGCACTGACTAAATGTATCAATACAAATTGTGCCATGCTACAAATAATAATATTTTTTTTTCTGTTCTGAAACTCTGGTTAGGAATGAGCACAAACAAATTGGGCAAAGGCAGGTTTTAGCAACTCTCTAGATCATTTACAAACTACGCAAAAATATAGGTACCATAGGCTGGAATGAATAAATGCAAAAATCTCACAGGGTGTAAGTAGACAAACATGGCTGTGGAGGTGCCTGACTCCAACGTTGGTCTCAAGGATAAATTACATCTAACAATTCCAATGACAAAAAGAGAACAATTTTAATTTGTCCCGTAGAAATTTATGAGGATACAAAAATATAGCCACTTCATTATGCATCATACAAGTCAATTCAAACAATTAAATGTTCCAGTTAAAATTACTAACATCATGCTCATATAAAATGATAATCTGTTAAATGTAACAGATTATCATAAGGCACAACTGACAGGGTATGTTATGGACCCAAACAACCATAATACTTGATTAATAGGCAACTTTATTGATAGTGGATAGATTAATAGATTATCAACCAAAACACACTGCTAGTTACACAGATGGAATGTTTCAATGTAATTTATCCTTGGGCTACAAATAATCTGTCGTGCTCTACATAGACTTTGGCTGGTACTGTGCAAAGGTGAAATTAGCTTTTAGCAACTTGCTCAGTAATTTGCAAACTAAAATAATATGTACGTACCATATACTTGGATAAATCAACACAAGAAATTTGCAAAATGTAGGTAGGCAATTTTGACTGAGACAAATGAATCCAAAGTTGACCTAAAGGATTGCCATCAAATAAAAATTTCAGCTAAGCATTCCAATAAACAAAGATTAAAACCTTAATTTGCCCCATAAGACTAAAAATCGTATTTATTGATTAAAGTTTAGCCATTGTTACTTCATGATGCATAAATAAGTCAATCCAGACTATAAAATGTAACCAGTTGAAATGTGAATCTCATAAAGTCATTAGAAGGGTATCATGCAGTACAACATACGGATCCAGTGGATACCAACTAACCATAATAGATGAATGGAATTGTTTTCTGAATTGGAACACACAGATAAATTCCCAATAATTTTTTTGCTGTGCATCAATTTCTGTTGTAAAATTGTTTCTTATAAGAGTGCATTTAGCATGCTCTACCAACCAAGAGCAAAACTAGTTTGAGTCTGGGATGCAGTGGTAACACACTGTTCCAATAACAGTGAGATTCCTAGTTCAAACCCCACAGATACTCTTTCACACCTAGATTGTGGATCACATGGAGGGAGTACTTTGATATGGTGCAAACTGTACTATAATGTATACTAGTGCATTCCTTCTTCCTCACTGGGTAAAAATGAAGGCATTGGGGTTATTCTTTCCTTGATCATTCCTAATTAAGACATGAAATAACCGCGATCATCACTTGGCATTTACCATACTTCGATTAGGAATTCCAGGTGGTGATTATTCTACTTTACTTAACAAATAACAAAAAAATTGTTTTGAAATGAAATAGAAAATAACAGCAAATTATCTGACCGTGTACAGATTCCCCAAAAAAAAAAAAAAAAACTCAGTGAAACAATAACAAGTGATTTACCTCAAGATTCTATGTAATTTGTGGTGTACTGTCAATGATGCCAACAAGGAAAAAAGGGTAGAGTTTGCAAGAAAAATACTATGGAACCCTACCAACGCAGAAATAGTAAGAAATTGATCTGAACCAAAACCATCTCACTTCAACTGCTGCTTCAATCTATTCACAATAAACGAGGGTTTCAGAGCTACTATATTCTTGAGCTTGAGACAAGATTTTTTACAGCCTTTGAAATGAAAATATTAGCTGTGATTTCAAATGTGTTTTGAGGCATCAGGCAAGGAATGTTTCAACTATTAATGTTAATACCAAAGTGTACAATCTAGTAGGCAGTAACAGACAAAGATATGTATAAAAGATGAAGTAGGACACAAATGGGATACTTAGTGGGTGTCGAACTTTGGATGTCTGGCTTGACAGTGGAAACCCTAATATTGCTTGGCATGCACTTCTCATTTTACCATTTTTAAAGTCCTCGTAATCAGTGGCAAATCACAAGACTTTTCATTGCAAAGAGTCAATGGAATAACTATAGCCATACGCACCAAAGATACCAGAGTTTACATACAATACATATCAGTAATTTGCATGTGAAAGGAAGCAAAGAAATAGGAGTGTGATGCTCTGAGAACCTAATGTTATGGTAGATGAGTTTTGCAGTTGGTGACTTGGGGTCTTATCCAAAATTTGAACAAAAAAGCTTTAACATATTTTTGTAAGAATATATCTTCTCTGCTAGAGTCTTGGAGGGCAATAAGAAATTGTTCACAGCTTAAAAAGATGAAACAATGGTAGGCTCTCCCATTCAATAAGAAGAAACCCATCCGAAGGGAGGGAAAACCCCTGCTACTAGAGTCCTTGCCATTTGTAGCTCCATTCTTCCCCTGGCTGCTAGTATAGTTGAAAAGTTCTTTTACGCCTTCGAATCGATCTCTGCAACCAAGGACAATGGCAGGGGGTGCACCCAACCCAACAATAGATAGAATGGCAGATAGAGAATCACCCTACTCTACTATGAAACATCAATAATAAAACAGTGGGAGTTGGGGCGAATAGATCTCTACTCCCTCTTCTACTTGAGGACTCGATCTAAACTATGCCTCTAGGTGGGTGGATGTGCATATAATTAACTATCTGAGGGTTACATGCCTTCCCCTGAAATAATCCGCATTTGAGTATCACAATCTTGATCTCAATCACCTAACAACACATTAACGAGAGAATTTGTGTTAGAGTATAGATACCTAAAATAAAAAATCATTGGCACCATGGCAAATGACTTAAATCAAAATTCTGAAGAAACCATGTCATGCTATCAATGATACTGATGAGAAAAAGGGGTAGATTTTGGAGGGAAATATTACCAAAATCGACCACAGCAAAAAAATTTAAAAGATGAGGCGAACCAAGAGAGTCTCCCTATTGTGGCATATTTTAGCTTGAGACGATGAATGGCGACCATCAATGAATCAAATCTTAAGATACATCATTTACTGCAAAGATTACAGCAAGCACAGCTCCAGTCATAACAGAAAGATACAAGCAAGCATTTGCGCCAAAGCCCAAACTCTAGAGAAGAACAGGGCGTATGTCGAGTTTATTCCAATCATTATCTGAAAAATTGGCATGCAGTTTAAAATTTGTGTGATACTAAATTAGAAACAAGGAAAGATTTCTGAAAAAATATAAGAAAACAAAATAAATAAACAGGTGACCTTTAACCACAAGGCCTGTAAAACCAATATAAATATTTCTTCTGCTCGTTCATACTTTACTTGCCTGGAACCATTATTACCATTTTCTAAAAGCCTATTAGAGACATTCAATATCCAACCAGAAGGGTGAAGCTAGCCAAGATTTGAAAATTCAAAAACATTTTAAAAAGCTCATAAGAAGCAGATGAGTTTGCACTTCGGCATTTCTCTTTAAAACAAGTTTGATTTTCAGGCTCCCTATTCTCTACAACTGACTTATTAACCTCAGTAACAGAAGCTCCACCATTATGACTAACATATTACTGTGGACGTTGAGCGCGGTAATAAGCCCTGCCACTAAGCAGATTGGAACAGTCGCCCATGTTGCCCTGCCCCAATTGTAAACCAGCCACAAACATTTGCAAATTCTCGGGTTTTAGCCCTATATTTCTTAGACTTTGATGCTCAAACCCTAAAAACAATACTCATACCTAACAACCCCAAAAATGATGTCCATAAAAACCCATATTACAAAAAATAATATTAAAATAGATACAAGAAAAATGTAAACAAACAGAATTTATACGCAGTAAGTAAAGAGGAAAATGAAAATGAAAATGCAATCAATGACAGAAAAACCTCTTGTTTGGTGAGACGGCACAGATAAACTCTTCTTCATAGCCTCTCTCAATGCAACTTTTTGGGAATGAAAAATGACAATTGATGGATTGATGAAGTCACCTCCAACATATTTCTATACATTTTTGACGGTGATGAAAGGCAACAGGATTTAACAGCAAGGCATAGCAAGGCATAATTATGAAGGCATTAAAAGTGAAGATATATGAAATCTAGAAACCTTACAGGTGTACATGATCGATCTAGACTAGATTGATTTGCATTTATTCACTCTGCCAATGTAACCAACCTCCACCAAATTATTTAATAGCATGCTGTTTCTGGCTCAAGAGAGGGGTTTACGGCTAAAACCTATGGCTATCAAATGGTTTGCAGGGTGTGAGACAGGTATGCCAATGGCTTGTGGATTGGCAAGTCCACAATAAGAAGCCTATCGGCTAAAATTATTGTTTATAAAATATTGTTAGATATACTCATAAAAAAGTGGGTGTAAATAGTCACATTCTTAAAGTTCAAATTTGAGATTAAGTTCGAAGCACAAAAAAATAAGATTTTGAAGATTCAAAGGCTCTCATTAATTTTGAGTTCTAATCTCCAGTGTAGATTCTACTAGAGCAACCCATGACAAGCATAGTTAGTAGTGTATGTAATTGTTCCTATAATTATTTTTTCAAAAAAAATCTGTAGACTTGAATAGAGCTTTTGAAAACAAAACAAGTAAGAGATTTCACAAACTAGAAAAAGTTGACATATTATAACATTTTAATGCTTTCTAATAAAAAAATAATACAACTGAAAACTAGCTTTAATAGCATACTCATTGAACCCCTTCCCTCATTCTAGATCTTGTAAACCATGGCATCTAAACAATATGTTAACCATAGTAACCAAATTGGGTTTAGGTCATGGAAGATTGACAAGATGTCATTGGACTATCAATTATGCTCATACCCATCAATCGATCTATTACATAACATCAAATCTCTAAGAAACTTACAAAGCATCAACAAAAGTAAATTGTGTGGCATGCTAAGAGTACTTTTGCAACAACTAAAGGTTTAGTAGATCTAAGTCTTTAATCGTTGCACATTAATATTTAGTTGTGTAATAGCTAGTCTTCACTTGTGCCAAGTAGGGTTCCATGTGTTTTGTGTGTGACAACTAAGTGATTTGTATGTGGTTGATTGCTTAGCACTAGGAAGAGTAGTATTGTGATCACAAAAGAATTTGTTAAATAGTTCAATACCACCTGCAATAAATGAAACTTAACATAACTTTGGTAACATATAATGATGTGATCAAGAGTAGTACCATTAGATGTCATCTACCTAGTAGATCGAATATTCTAATGTTAAGGTAAATAATAGACTTTCATAATGCTCCTCTAATCTTGAGACATTCAAATTTTGATGCCATACAATTTATTCTCATATTTTAGTCAAGGAGTTAATTTTAATTATTTTTCATTTATATTTTACATTTAATTATTGCAATATTTAGAAACATGTACCATCAAATATCATCATAAAACTAGTCTATGTTAATTGTACTTTATGTGTCTATGTGTTATTAGTTTAACCTAGACTATGTTCACTTGTTTTTTTAAAAAAAACTTTAATTTCCAAAGAACAAACTTGGATGATAACAACAAAAGAACATCTTCTACAATATTTGTAATTCTTATAACTTGAAATCTTCATTCACTTAGAGGTAAAGAGTAGCACAAGGAACTCATTTCACTTTGAAATATAGTTGACATGCTTTTAATTTTTTTGTAACGATAATTTTTTATGGACACGGTGATAATTTCATCCTTTAAAACCCTAAGCTAACAAAATTGTCTCCTTGTCAGTGGCAACAAAAAATAGCAATTATATGTTCTCCACAACTATTACAAATTCAAATTCTTGCTAGCTATTGCCTATTCCTTACCAACTTAGAGCTAACAAACACATGTTTTTTCATTTATTGTTGTGTAGTTCTATTCAAAAGCATTCAATTACATTCATTTAATCATTAAGGAGTATCAAACAAACATCATTCACATTTAATAAGAAACATGTTAGACATACTTCTAGTGGAGCATTAAAAAAAATCTAGATTTCAATATCCCTTATAGAAGGATTTGCATGATTGAAGATTTTTGTTTTAAATAATTTACGCATGTTTCTAGCGATTGACCTAGGAAAACATGTTCTCAGGTGACATATCAACAATCCTCTAAAGGTATTTTAAAATACCACCGATTCAAACAATAGGAAAACCCTTGAAACAAAAAATAGAAGGATAGAATCAATAGAATCAAATTTGTAGGCAAAATAGAGATCCACATATGTAGAAAATAACATAACATATTGACATGATCTAAGATGAAACTATGTTCCAACATAGTGACGCATGGATAGAGAGATCCCACTTCCACTCCTTAAATGGTCTAAAACTCAAAACCACACAAGAATCTTCATTCTTGATAAGAAAGTTAAATATATTTAATTATTACATTTACTTTCTACAATTTATTATTTAATGTAAAATTGCATATATTCTCAACTCTCAATTATTAATTTACATTAATTTATACTTATATAAATACATAGTGACGCATGGATAGAGAGATCCCACTTCCACTCCTTAAATGGTCTAAAACTCAAAACCACACAAGAATCTTCATTCTTGATAAGAAAGTTAAATATATTTAATTATTACATATACTTTCTATAATTTATTATTTAATTGAAAATTGTGTATACTCTCAACTCTCAATTATTAATTTACATTAATTTATACTTATATAAATACATCTTATTTAATTACCTAAAACATAATTTAAAAAAAAAAATTGCTTTCTTTCTATTATATATTCATCCATACAATTTGTCTATTTAAAAATTAAAAAAATTACAAAATATTTGTCTCCCTCATTATGCTTTTGCCGCGAAAGACTTCCACAACAAACTCCTCTTTTATTTGAAACGTGTTGTGACGTGCTTCCAATGTGGCTTCCAAATTACATTTTACGGACATCGATAGAACTTTATTTTAATTAAAACCCAAACTGACAAAATTGTCTCTTCCTCGACGACAACAAATTATCCGCCAGCAAAGCATTCAACAGTTGTTACCTTCTCCTGTAGCTTTGACTACCTCCTTTCAAAGCCGCACCCCTTCAAAGAAATAAATAAATAAATATTATGCCGATAGAAGCGCGGAAGCTGTGCTGTCGCATTACACATACAACCCAATGTATGGCATCCAGACAGAAAGCAGCCCATCCTTTGGGTAAGGCCGCCACGTTAACGGTGGAATTTGCCACGAAAGCCCCAGGGCAAATTGGTCAGTCGTTATTGGTATAACCTCTCTTCTCAATCGTTTTCGTCCAGCTGTGACTCTACTTTCTCTGCCTATTTAAATCCCATCCTCCTCTTGCTTGTTCCCACAACACCCTTTCTCACTTCATTATACATTGAATCTTTAAAATCTCTGTTCCACTGCAGATAAATCCGGCTAACAATGGCTGTTTTAGGGTCTATAATGATTGTCATTCGCTTACTGGTAATATGCATGGCAGCATTGTCCACAGTGGATGCTGCAGCTCGCCCCCTTGCTCAGTGGAGAAAGCTGTCTGCTCTGGTGGAAGAAGAGCCTCTTGTTCTGCAATACCACAATGGCCCTCTGCTTACCACGATTCCCATTCTCAATCTTCATCTCATTTGGTACGGCAATTTCACTTCCGCCCAGCGTGCCATTGTGGACGATTTTGTGCAGTCATTGGCAATGGGAAACGGCAAGCAGGCCGCTCCCTCTGTGTCCGCCTGGTGGAAAACGACAGAGGCCTACAGAGGCTCCGCCCCTTCCAAATTAAACGAAGCCCAACCTTTAAACCCTAGGCTGGGGAAGCAGAAGCTGGACGAAGCTTATTCTCTGGGAAAGTCGTTGAAAAAAATTGACATTGCCGTGCTGGTGAAGAGTGCTATCGAGTCCAGAGCTCTGCCACCGCCTGAGAAGAAGACAAGCAACGACGAGGTGGAGTTGTATTTGGTGCTCACATCTGAGGATGTTATGGTGGAGAACTTCTGCAGTAGCTCTTGCGGATTCCATGGAAGCAGCAGAGCAGACATTGAATACGCGTACGCGTGGGTGGGGAACTCAGCAACGCTGTGCCCGGGGCAGTGCGCGTGGCCATTTCATCAGCCTCTTTACGGCCCGCAGAGACCTCCTCTGCTGCCGCCCAATGGTGACGTGGGCATCGACGGTATGATCATCAACATTGCGACGACGGTTGCTGGAGCAGTGACGAATCCGTTCAAATCAGGATACTTCCAAGGAGACGCCGCTGCTCCGTTGGAGGCAGTGTCAGCGTGTCCGGGTATGTATGGAAGCGGGGCTTATCCTGGTTACGCCGGGCAACTGTTAGTGGACAAGACGACAGGGGCCAGTTACAACGCCCACGGCCTCAACGGCCGCACGTTCCTTCTCCCAGCAATGTGGGATCCCACCTCGCGCTCCTGCAAGACCTTGGTCTAAATTACCCGAAATTGTGTCCGAAATTCTTTTCACAAGCATGGAGGGCTCCCTCCAGCTAGTTGTAATTCTTTATTTATTTAATCTTTAGCATTAATAAATTATTCTTTACACAATTTTGAAACATAATCCTTTATTATTTCCTATTCTAAGGTAAGGAAGTTTTTGAAAACGGCATATGCTACGGGAGAGGATCCCTAGTTGTAAGCGTATTTGTTAATTAAAATATATATTAGAAAATTATGGTACTGGTTAAATATAAAAATATTGATAAATATATAATAATGTATTATTATTAGTTTTATTAATGAATGGATAGAAAAATTATTTATCTAGATTTATATACATATAGTCTAGTATTGAATGGTGGTATAATCAAATTTGATTAAAATGGTTGATAAGACTAATCGATTCACTATATTAGCTAATATGAGGATGTTTGAATGTCTAATGCAATCATTCATCCTTATTGGAATGATCTATAATAGATGTCTAGGTCTACAAATTAAAAATAATTCATTTTTGTTCAAGAAAAAAATTAATTATATAAATATTAGAATACAAGGGTTTTAGTTTAATAACCTTATGAACATATTACTAATTTTTTTGCATATTCTTATAGATATGTCATGTTTATGTTGACAATTATTAGGTTTTATCATTTCACACAAGAATTAAGGTAACATGATAAAGGAAACTAATGAGGGCTAAACTGAATTTTATTCTCTAATAAGGGTGGCACTTTAATCAACCTGTCTGAGAATAACATTGAATCTAATCCAATTATATATAATAATTGAAAAAATATGGTGGTTATTTTTAATTCTACTAACCAAGATTAGATAAACATAAAGCCCATAGAAAGGGAATGGAGTCAAGAGGAAATCCATATGGTATTATGAGGGATTAATGGTCAATATTCTTGACTACAATAGTTGCAAAAAAGTGGGGTATCCCTTAGTGCAGTTTGACTTGCTATTTGTTAGCATTAGTGCACTTTGACTCACTATTTGTTAGCATTAACAACTATAAATAAGTTGAAGGAAGAACAACTAGAAGTTGTCTTGGTGCAAGGATTCAATTAAATGTAGCCATGGTCTTCAAGTAATTCAGTTGAAGTCATATTTAGAAGATATTTATCAGATAAGGCCAAATCCATTCAAGAATAGTCTACTAAGTAAATCATGGTGCATAGATTTAGAAAATAACATCTAGATTTGATAGTAATGATTGCTATGTGTCTTGATAGATATGGATCGATGATGTTACAAAAAATATTGTGGAATTTTTTTATAATAACTTGAATAAAATGTATAATGAAAATCAATATATGTTAAGCGAATTATGGAACTATGATAAAATAGGTATACAAGTAAGAAAAAATGTGGGATATTAGTTGTCACAAATTGGGTAGTAGAAGTGTTCCCTATATTCTATCAAAACTTAGAGAGCAAATAAAAATATTGTGTATTGTGTTGTGTTAACATTTATCCTTTTAAGGAAAAAAGATAGCTAAAATGTGTAGCTAACTATGAATCATTGGCATGCATAGTATCCAAACTAAATTATTGGGTGACTAAGGAGCTCTTACTAAATTGGTTAAATTATTTTTCTAGTTTAGTGCCTAGTTGTGTTTCATCCACAAATATGTATCTTTTATTTTTTATGGATGTAGCAGTCATGTTTCTTTCAACACAATCCAAGAGGCTAGATATTTGGGAATTTCCCTTGTGACTTTGTCTATGGGAAATATTCATAAGCTTGAAGTATTAGATGTAAGTGTGTTTACATCATTCAAAAAATATGTCAAAGGTGTAAGGTCCAAGTGGATGGTAATGCATCCCAACATTGAAATAAAAAGGGAATAACTAGTTAAAACTAGTAGCAAATCTTTCAAGCTTACCCTTACATCCAATAACTTATTAAAGTAGGATTTCAAAGGTTTATAGTTTGGCCATTTGAACAATCAAAATGAACCTACAAATGGCATGAGACTAAGTGGAACATTCCATGTTGAAGAAGAAGAGTTGATAGCTACTAAAAATATATTAAGGTTTATAGGATATTAAGAGGCCAAATTATAATAATGTTTGGTAGAAATGGTAGAGATACATTCATCATATGGCAATGTTGATATTAAACAATCAACACTAACAAAAGTGGTGGATGAAAGCATGATATTAGATACTCATGTGAGCTAAACACAAGAACCAACTGATTTAGATGATGGTATGAAATTGCCAACATAGGTTAACCCATGAGATTGGGTTAAAGAAGGAGCCATTAACCTTGGAATAAAAATTGGCTTTCATGATGATGAATTTTTAAGGTCCATGCATTCCCCTCTTCCACTTCCAAGAGAGGTGGTTTATTATAATGTATATCCCACATATTAGAAAACTAATCAGTTGAATGCTAACCTAATATCAAACTAGTAGGTGAGATGTACTTAAGATATAAAAAACCATTTAGATGGTCCATTGAAGAATTTTTTGAAGTTGCCACTTGAAAGGGTTTGTAACAAGAACAAGATCCCCTAAATCATTATACAATTAGGTTGGGTAGAAAATCTCAAAACCTTATAACATATGAAAATATAACCATATATGTGTAGTCAGAAGCAATAAAAAGAGAACTTAAAAAAATAAAAAATAAAGATAAAGGAGTAGGAAAAGGCGAAGAAAATCTAAGGAATTGTAGAAAATGAAAGGAGGGGACAAAAAAACTTGAGAGAGAATTAAAGGGATAAAAGAGGGAAGAGGAAAATATCTAGCAATGAAGGATAAGGAAATAAAAGAGAGGAATTTTTTAAAAAGAACATAGGAAAGTGATGAAGGATACAAATCAAGCACAAGATACAAGTAGGAAGAGGTGTTTGAGTACTTTCTCAAACTCTCTACCTAAACAATATAAAATTATAAAGGATATATGTACAACATATTAAGTCCTACTAATGTTACTCTTAGCAGCTTCCATGCTAGTAGCTCCTCTAATTCCCTTACATATGAAATTCAAATTTGTACTTAGATTGCTAGTATTTCAATATTGTGTTAGTGTATGTGTTTATATTAGTTTGTGAACTTTGTTTTATGTTTTTGTGTGGATTTTATTAGTTTTATTATCTTGTTTTAAAACACTTATGATATTTTCCTATTTCCTTGATCATTTTAGACTTCTCTTGAGGTCCAAAGTACATAGTAGGTACTTTGTCCTTTCCATTCTAAGCTAAAATTTGATATTTCAACTCCTTCATTATTATCTTAGGGCCTTTGATCTTCCCCTTTGACATGAAATCTTGTATTATATCTCTTCCTTATCAAAATAAAACCTTCAAATGTTGGGAGAACTTGGATAAATTCTTCTCTCTTCTCTTTGCATGCACAAAACCTTTTGGGTCAAAAATCCTAACCTCGTCAATAGGTAACCTGAATTTATTCACCATGATTCCAAAATTCTCATATGCCTCCATGGTAGTAGCTTTAAAGTAAGCAAAGGAACATTGGGGCACTAGCACAATACCCTAACTAGGTTTTCTGAACAATTCTAGGTCCATAAATTTAATTTGCCACATCAACTCCATAAATGCCAATATGTCAGAGACATATAGGGGCAAGCAGTGTGGTGCTACTTTGGCTCCATAAGCCCTGATTAGAGTATATTCTTAGTGCAAAAACTAGTTTGTCCAATTATGCTTTGTGGTTGATCCTATCACATCATTTGGGTGCATGATGTTTTTGATTAATCTTGAAAGCCTATGAATGGGTGCCACACCCAAACTCTCCAGAATACCAAAACTGATGACATTAAAAAACACCAAATAGTTGGAATTGGGATAGTCCACATTTGGACTGGCAAAACATTATTCTCATTATCCTTCTATCTTAATCTCAACTTCTCTTTCCATTTCTCCTGGCCCAAAAATAGAAGCATATGCATCAATAGAGAATAATGTGGAAAAGACAGAGGGAGAATTTCCTTCTTTAGATTGATAAAATCCTTATGCATGTTTTTTCAGCAACATAAGTAGGATAATCAAAACCTATGTTCCAATTTGGACTCTATATATCTGTCACCATCACCAACGAGTTAGTGGCTATCCTAGCATCAAAATTACGAGCCAAAAATTGATCAAACAATAATATGTCTTCTTGAAAGAGTCAACAAATTCTTCACACTCAAAGGGCTCTATATCCTTAGTGACAAACCTTTCCTTGCTCTTTCTATGCCTTACAAGCAATATGTTCTTGAATACAAATTTGTTCTACTCATACTCACCATATAAATCCACATGCTTGATGCCAACTGTATAATTTGGATTCAACCCCAATACCTCCACAATTTTATCCCTTGTTAGCTCGAGGACCAGAGTTCCATTTTCACTCTTGATCTTCTTGTCTATGGGATCATACTCATTTGACCAAAACTTGTTAGTGTACTAAGTAAAATTAGGAAAATTAGACAGAAAAACCAAAAGTTGAAATTACAGTAGCAAAAATAAAATGATTCGAAGGCCAAGACATCTCAAGCACTTGAAGAAGCTGAAAAACTGATTGTTGATTTGAAGGTTCAGATTGAAGAGGCAAAGAGGATTGAGGAAGAAATACAAAATCTGCTAAGGATAAAGGAAGAAAATTATGAAAGACTTGAAGCTAAAATTGTTACACTTAGAAAACTAGACAAATCATTACTATAGCGGAATCATGAGAAGATAAATTAAAAATTTCAAAGTCATTGGGGCAAGTGCACCAAGATGGTCGCACTTTTGTGGCCACAAAAGTGCAAAATAAGACAAAACGCGTTCGAGTTATAACGCGAACTCGTTTTGGCTTTTTAAAAGCAAAAAAAAAAGGAACATTCTTCATTTCTGTTTTTTCTGATTTCCATTTCTGCCCGCGGCCAAAAACCCTGCACTACGCGCTCGCGTTGTTGAGGAGGTGACTTCTTGACACTTGATCAACTTGAGTTCAATTTTCTTTACAAATATGGCACCCCGACGACGAAGAGATGCAAGAGGTAAGTTTTGTTTGGTATTTCTAATGAATTTTTTTGTTTTAAATTGATTTTGTTTGTTCTAGTTTAGAAATGAATGATTTTTTTTTTAATTTTTAGGAAATCCTCAACAAGAGGAGGAAAATCCTCAACCAAATCAACCTCAACAAAATCAACCTCAACAACAAAATCAACCTGCCCCACCATTCTCTCAATACCCTCCTCGCACTCAAGAAAATTTGAGGAGTGAAATTGAAAATAACAAAAAAGAAGTTGAAGATCTTATTAGTAGGTTGAGTGATCAAAATTCTTCAACCACAGAAAGGATACATCTAGCAGATTCATTGAAAGATTTGTTAAAAAATGTGGATGCAATTACCCAACAAATATCTGGATGGAAAAATAGGAGGCAAACATCAAGGGCATATTATGCAGATAAATTATCATATACAAATGCTAAAGATTTAAAGATTGCCAGTGTTACATTTTGTGCTCTCTATTCACTGACCCTAGAACAAATCAAAATCTCACCCTCAATGCAAAGAGGTTTCCTATCCATTGGTGCCACCACGTAGAGATTAGGAACCGTTTTTAT
>VDFB02202837.1:0-21071 GCA_007258455.2 Sequoia sempervirens | reverse complement strand
ATTGTATGCTAGATTAGGAGGCATGTGCCAAAGCTCATATTTATTGATGCAAAATAGGTCCAAAGTCACAAATTTGACGTAGAGTTAGTTATAGTTTTGTACAAAATTTCAAGTGCCACATAGAGCAAATATATTCCAGTTTTTTATATCATGTCATCAAATTTGGCACTTCATCAAGATTTGTATCTTTATCAACATTAACAAAAGCAAAGGTATGTACTTGAATCCCTTGCATTTAAATTTTTCTATATATATAAATATTTTAATAATTTCCCTCAAATCCATAATATATATATTAGTGTGTATTTATTTATTGCAATAAAGAATTAACCTAAGTAACACATTAAGAATTCTAAGGGATTTGTGCTTGGAAAAAATGCATATTGTTCTTTTTTTGTTGATGTCGTGGTTGTAGCTGAAAAGCTCAAAATATGAATAGGAATTCATAAATATATTATGGTAGCTACAATGCAAAAAGAAGGAAGGAAATTCCATTATCACTTGAATTAAGCAATTAATACCATATGAAAATCACATGTAGTATTATCTACAACTAATTCTTGACATATTAATTTTATAAAATAAACTTGTACCATACAATAAACTTCTCCCAAGAAAGAAACCCTAAGTGAACATTAATTGAACCCTAATTGTAGATTCATAACTCTAATGATAACCCCAAGTGAACAATAATCCTAATCAAACCCTAACCCTAGCCTTAAAGTTATCATATAATCTAATTATCTCTCTTATCTAAATTTGGGTTGAATTATTTTTCCTTTATTTTTAATTGCATATATTTTTTGTTTATTAGATCTTATTTTATGAATATGTGCAAATATAATTTTACTTCTACATTCATTCTATGCCCATTTTTTTCATGATATTTTAACATTCATTTTCTAGAATATTAGATCAATCTCACACATATAAATATGAAACCTCAAAATTTTAAAATTGAATTCTACCCAAAACATAGACACATAATTGAATAAATTCTCAAAAGAAGAATGACAACATCATTAAAATTTCATTCAAAATTCACTCAAATCCATATAAGGAGAGAAAATATATTAGAATTCTACGCTTATTCATGCTTATAAGTCATATTCAATACAATTTAAGATAATTTGTATATATTCATCCAAAACTTCAAACAAGTATCTATTCGAGCTCCTATCCGCTTTGGGGTTTTAAATAACTGAATGGTACCACAGATATCACTTCAATTTTGAGGACACATATTTTCACCCATATATTCAACTCAAACCTAAAGTAGAGCTTTCTACTGGTCTCTCCCACAAATGAGCCTTGAATTCCCTTTATATGACAAGGAGCAATGTTTCGCCTTAAAATGTAATTTCACCAGCAAATTTTCATTTGAACAAAATCTCCATTGCATTTTATTTTCATTACAAAACTTCCCACATGTTGAATCTGCAAAACATATATAGTGCATGAACTGGGGAAAGGTAAAAGAAAAGGGAACACAAATTGTCATCACAATCCCCTTTGTATCCATGCAAAAAACTAGGCAACCAAATTAATTGCCACTAAGGCACCACAACAACTTCTTATTTACCCGCCACCCTGCCCTTACTAGCACTCAGACCCCGGTATACACACCCGCTTCTAGTTGTTGCCCAATACGGTAGACCCTCAGCCTCCTCTTCTTTCTTGTCCATGCCCAATACGGTTCTAGTCCATCCGCTTGGGGTTTTAATAGCCAATGGCACCACATATATCACTTCCTCATCAGAGGACATATATCTTTCTACCCATATATTCAACTCAAAACTATCTTTCTACCCATATATTCAACTCAAAACCTAGCTAGAGCTTTCATCAGTTCTCTCCTTACAAATGAGCCTTGAATTTCCTTTTATATGACAAGGGAGCAACAAGCTTCAGTCTCAAATGTAATTTCACCACAAGTTTTCATTTGAACAAAATCTCCATTGCATTTGACTTTCATTTCAAAACTTCCCACATGTTGAATCTACAAAACATAGTGGCGCACGAACCAGGGAAAGCTAAAAGAAAAGGGAACACAAATTGTCATCAAAATCCCCTTGATGCTATCCATGCAAAAATACCAGGCAACCAAATTTCCATGAAGGCACCACAACTTCTTATTTACCTGCCACCTTGCCCTTACCAACACTCAGACCCCGGTATACATTCCCGCTTCTAGTTGTTTCCCAATATAGTAGACCCTCAGCCTCCTCTTCTTTCTTGTCCTTGCCCAATACGGTTCTAGTCCGTTCACTCAGGGTTTTAACAACCAATGGCACCACATATATCACTTCCTCATCAGAGGGCAGACCATGATTGAAGTGAGGTAAATACTGACAGTAGTCAGAGTCAGTCTTGGTTACATCATCAAAAGTGTTGCTCATAAGGTCAATGGGTGAGTGTTGGCATCCAGAGGAGCCATGCCCATACCTTATTTTCCTACCGACACTAGTAATAGAGCACACCAACTGCTTGCCTTTGTCATCTACCTATTGAGCATCAACGTCCTGGAATTGCAACCTTCTACTGCATCTAGTGGGCACAAGCTTGGGCTTGTCAACCAAAGCATCTTCCTGAATAGCAGGACCAAGCTTTTATGAGCTCAAACGAATAGACCTCCTTACTGACTTACTCATTTTCTCTTCTCAGAAAATCACTCAAACTTGATTAGACTCAGCCCACAAAGTGCTCTAACTGCTACAAGAATGACACTATTACTAGTTAACTCCTCTTGTATTTATTGTGCAAGGTAATGGCAACCTTCATCAATGCTTAGTAAAAATGCATGTGCAAACATGGCAATTTGGCAGTGTATGTACTATCACCGTTTAACTAGAGATGCATGAGAATCCAAAGATCACCCTTGATGATTTCCAACAACAACATCTTCACACAAATTGAGATCGACGTGACTACACAAGCAAGGAATAATTCATTAATGCTTTTTCACTAGTTGTACGATAAAACTACCACCATGTGCCGTTTTCTAACTTTGAATACTGCTTGCTAATCTCCTGAAGAGTTGGCAGATCAAACGGTTTATCTCGGGCTAACTCGGGTTGACATCCAATGAAGAATCGTTCACCTTCCTCATGACCAATAACATTAATCCATCTCGGAAACCAACTACCATGTCGACAGGTCCTATGCACTTTGCAAACTAAATGGCTGGAGCTACACATTGCAATCTCATTGACCTCACGACTTTTAACCAACCTTCATCTTCCTCCTGCGAGTTAGTAGGGAACAACATAGATTTACATTAGCTTTTGATCTTGGTTGTCGATCTAAAACCATGGGTTATGAGCTCAATAGTGGAGATTGGGCCCCACATTCCATACCAGACACACATCTACCTTTTGTTGACCTCGTGCCAAATAATAGGGCGACACTTTAGGTCTACAAGTTGGCGGGGTACGATCGAGGTCTTCTCCCATATCTTCGAATCTGGAAAACCTACACATTGCATGGTTAGTATTTAATGAAAGGCTTTGGCTAAGTCGTCGGTGACATGACCACTAGAGTTAATGGCTTAGGATTACGTCACCGGATTAAAATTAAAACCCAACTTTGATTTTAATACTTTATTTCCTCCGTAGGGTTTTATTTCCTAAGTCTCGGTTGGCCCCATTAAATTCTTATCCCAACCCTAACAAAGAACAAATGATTAAGCTAACGATTGTATTTGTTGTTATAAATTTAGTTCTAGAGAGAATTCTTAATTACCAATTCTTATTTGTGCATTTGCATATGAATCCAATTGAATGCCTTTCCATATCATTATGGAAAATTTTATTATTGCAACCCTAACTCTAACACTAATTAAACCTTGACCCTAACCTTATTGAACTCATATTATAACTCTAACTCTAACACTAATTGAAATGTAATCGTAATCCTAGGTATTGTTGAAACCTAACCCTAATTGTATCAAAACCCTAGAGAACTCTAATTGAACCCTAACCCTAAAATAGACAATAACCCTTACTTTAATTGAACCCTAACTCCAATCCTAGCCCTAATTTAAGACTAACCTTAACCCTGACCTTAATTAAACCCTTATTGAATTATAAATTCCTAATTGATCTCTAACCCAAATTGAATACTAATTCGAACCTTTAACTTTGTGCAATATCAACTCCACTTAAACTCCAACCATAATCCTATTTGATGGATCCTAATCATAACCATAATTCCAACCCTTTAACTCTTTATTCCCTGAACCCCAACCCTAAAACATGAGTTCAATTCAAGTTTAAAAGGTCTCAAAATAGGGTTAGAATTTGAATTAAAAAATTCTTAGGTATGTGGATCTCGATTAGGATTAGGGGTTGGGGGCTGGGGCAAAGATTTAAGGTTCCTATGATAGAGCTTGGAGGTTAGTGTTAGGTTCACCAGAAAGGGTTAGGCATTAGGTTAGGTTATGGTTCAATTAGGGTCTTCATTAATGTTAGTTTGTGAATCATAGTTATAAGTTTCTCGGCTGGATATGTACCAGGAGTTAGGTCAGTTACCTAGTGTTATTTTAGGGTTGTGCCATGCTTAGACTTATAATTAGTGTTAATATTGGGATTAGATTCCATCACTTTAATAAAAATAATCTTCTATAAATTCATTCATTTTTTTTTTTGAAATTATATAATTTAAAATATTTTCAAATTTACATATGTTGATATATGAGAGATATAAATCTAAACTCTATACCATTTATAGTTAACTTGATTGTTTTATAAAAAGCTGTTTGCTATGAATGTTATAATATAAAAATAACAAAATGTGTTTTCAATGTTTATTTGTCACTTTTAAAAGATGCTGAATAATGTGTTGCAACTATTAATGATTAATTTTTTCTTGATGGTTAAAATAGATTGGTAAGTAAATTTATCTATAATAAGTAAATTTATCATTGATTTTCTTGATAAGCAAATTAATATTTCATAAATTTTATTCATACCCATTTAATTTTTCTAATTATATTAAATTATATTTTATTAAATTGTTAAAAAATTTAAGTTGCTTATAAATAATTTTGTGTTTTTATAATTAACTTGATATTGTGTATAAAAAGGTTTAAGTTATGAATGTTATAATATAAAAAAAAAATAAATTTGTTTTCAATGTTTATTTGTTAGTTTGATGTGAGAAGACGTTGCCAGTAATGATTAAATTTTTCTTGATTGGTTAAGGATATTGTGAAATTATTCTATGTTAACTTTAATGTTATGAATGCTATATAATATAAGAAAAATATTTCTGAATATATTTTAATGCATCTTTATATTTTATAAACAAAAAATATAAAATAAAAATGGTTTGTAAAAAATACAACTTAATGAGTGAAATTAGGCTATCAGTTAAAAGTGAAATTATAAAACAAATTGTAAATTTATTTTATTTTTCTTCTATAAATATAATTTTTTTATTTGTCGTCTGCCTAGTAATGCCCACTTCTCCTTTTAATGAATGTTTTATTTTACAAGGGTTGATTTAGTGCTACCGTTGATCTATTTCTTGCAGATATCAACGGTGCCCGCCATTCCATGATCAGGAATTGAAGGATTGCGAAATCATGGGTGGGCGCCACATGTCCTATTTGGGGGATCAAATTTGCACTATCGCTGACCAATTGCCATTTGATCTGAGTTGTTCTCCGCCATCCTGCGATGGTGCTTGGGTTGATTGCGAAATCATAGGAGGGCGCCACATGTCTCATCCGATGAAGCCTAAAGAGTAAGGGAAACACTAGCCGACTTTAAATGTATTAAGGGGCAGATTACTAAAGTGTTCTCGAGATGCACATGTTCTAAATCAACGGATATGTTATAATATCACTGGAAAAGCTATTCAAAGGTTAATGACATGGCTAGCGACTGTGTTAAAGGAATGAGATCATTGATGCTCAGGATCAATGGTTGCCTGCCATCACGTGATCAGAAGTTTCAGGATTACGATATCACAGGAAGTTGCCACGTAGACTTCCTTCGTAGTGTATGGTAAGGTGGGCCCCTTATCGTCGTGTTGGAAATTGTGTCAGCTTGTTTTGAAGGTGGTCGTCAATGATTTTATTTTGTAGAGGGTTGAATTAGCATTGTTGTTGATCTATTTCCTACAGATCAATGGTGCCCACCATCCCACAATCAGGAATTATAGGATCACAATATCATGGGCACTTGCCACGTGTCTCATTTGATGAGGTCTAAAGAGTGAAGGAAGCATTAGCCGGTTCTAAATGTGTTAAGGGGTGGATTACTAAAGTGCTTGTGAGATGCACATGCTTTATTTCAACGCGGATGTTATAATTTTGAGGGAAAAGCTACTCGACAATTAACAAAAAGGATGGCGACCATTTTTGAAGGAGCAGGATCTCTGATGAGAAGGATCAACAGTTTCCCGCCATCCCGCGATGGTAAATTGAGGGATTGCGGTATCACGGGTAACTGCCACATGGTTTTCATTTGCGGCTTATGGCATGGTGGGCCCCTTATTGTTGTGTTGGTGATTATGTCAGCCTACTTTGAAGGTGGTCATCGATGATTTGATCAAACTGGAGGATCAATGGTTCAAATTTAAATCTGTATCAAATGTGGTTGGAGTCATTCATGTAGCTCGCGAGTGAGCTTTAATGGTGGATGAGACATCTACTGGCAAGATTTGATCGACATAAAATCAATTTACTTACTTCATTTGTATCACAAGGCATCCAAGTATTTCGTAAAAAATAGTTTTAGAGCCAAAGGTGAAATTGTGACCAGCTGTAGCTAGAAATTGGAGTTTGTGCAAAAAAAGCCATGAGTTTATTTTCTTTGTTTCCCAATCATTCTGTACCTAAATTTGGGAAGGGGGGTCCGCTATGCATGTCACTAAGCTCATTTAAATATTTTGTTGGGGCTATAGTTTAATCATAAATTGTGAGGAATTGCGGTATTTTTACTTTGTAATTTCCTATCTCTGCTTAGTCATAGCCACTTGAAGTGTAACATTGTAGTGAAACCCTAGTTTGTCTAAAATGGCGCCACCCAAGCAGCACTCTGGCCACATTGAGTATTTGTAAAGAAACTTGTACGATGGTTTCCTAGATCAATTTCCATTGTCAACAAATGATAGAAGGAAGGGTGTAGTGTTATTGCGAGGGAAAATCATAGGGGAGGGTTGGTGTATAATAGGTCCAACATTGTTGATGCTAGGGTTCCACTCACTAGCTTAGAGATGTTCAAATTATTGTATGGATAGAAGAATTTGCCTCACCTTTTCTCAAATGGATGGATGTATGACATGTAAGTTGGTTGTACCAAATGTGTTCCCTAATGTGGACTTACTTAGGGTAGTAGCCATGAGATATGGCCCCATCACATGGGTAATTAGAGATAATGATGGAGGGGTTCTATTAGAAATTAACAGAGATGTTATCCAATAGAATTTTGATTTGAGTGAGCCGAGTGATGACTTGGTTCCTATTAATTTTGAGGAAATGAAGCAGGAGTATACAAAACTGAAATCTCTTTTTAGGGTTAAGCTGCTTCCACCTCATCTAGTTAAGGTAGGAAGTTCACAATTTCACATCAGCCCTAGTGACCAGGAACCCTTCAGATTGAGCTGTTTTGCAAAGCCTTTCCTAGCTACTTTCTATTCACTATGTCAGATTTTGGGTTTCAGTCCTGGTGCAGTAATGCCAATTGCATACATGTTCATGGGGGTGAAAATACAACACCCTAACTTCTCTTTAACATATGACTTTGCTTCTTTTTTGACGGAGAGGATAAATGAAGGGTTGTCGAAGCTGTAGAAAGGTGATACTAGTACTCAATTCTTTTGGTATTCCATGTTGATGCATATGTTCCTATTTAGGAATGTTGATTTCTTTGCTGAGAAGGTGAACTTAAGGCAATAAGTTGATGGAGAAAGATTGCCAGTACAGATATGGGCTACAGATCTATCCTGTAATAAGGAAAACACTAGTTATGTGCAATTTGATAATTGTTTTGCTTCAAGATTAAGGGCTAGATTGATGGTAAATGTACCTAGGATCCTTGAGGAAGTGCATGATTTCCTTAGGCCAAAGAAGAGGAAACTAGAATTGAGGGTTTTACATAACTGAGGTGATATTATCCCATATCTAGTCAGCACTATCTTGATAATATATGGATTTCAAGGAACCCCTCACATACTGCCATACAATGTGCCACAAAGACTAGGGTTTGTAGAAGTTATGTGGCAGATGGGTTGTATTCATGAAGACAACCTTATTGGATAGGGGAAAGGAACATTATTCCCTGATTATATAGTAGTGTTTAACTTTACATTTTCAAAGGGAGGTTGGATACATTTTGATAAATTCTTTGTTGATTACCATTTGAGATTTGGTCCAAGGTGACAACATGATCATGAAGGTTTCTTTGCTATTTTCAGACAAAGAATAAAAGGTGGCAAGTTTGCACATGAGTTCAATTTCCCTGAGGACTTGATCAGAAATGAATTTGATTTAAATAAGCAGGAATTGAACAAGGAGAAATGGATAGCTTATAGTAAGCTACTATATATTGTGCATGAAATGGATCTGAATTATGATCCACTGATGGAACTCACTCCATATATACCATAAGAAAATTTATTTTTTGATGAAAAACTTCAAGGAGATTATGGAAACCTTGACAACCAAAAGGATAAATTTAAGACTAAGTCTGGATATGCAAGGACAAAGTGATAGGCCAATTGAAACAAGGTCAGTATATCAGCCTACAAAAGGTGGCCCATCTATAGGAGGAAAAGGGATGCTAGCAGTGATGAGAAAAAAGTAGACAAAAAGGGGAAGCAAATAATGAAGGCACCTCCACAACTAGGTCCAAAATTCAAAGTACCCAGGGCAGTCAAGATCATTGAATTATAGTCTTCACCGTACGTAGTCTCCCATCACCACCATTCGAAGCTAGTGTCCTATATAAAAGAACCGGATCACCCAATTTGAGGATTTGAGAGATGAAATTATTGTTAATGATCGTGACATGCAAAGCAGGCGTTCTTGCCCTCCCAGGTCAGTTAAATTCGCTATATCCGATTTGGGATGGCGAAGGTAAGAGCGCGTGATGCAATGCTTCTGCGTCGACATAAATGCATTTGTAAAGACTCCTGTATTCTTGCAATTGGCATGGAGGATGAAATTTGAGGAATATCAAAATAAATGCAAGGAGAGAAGAGAACTAAGGCCTGACAGGTCAGATCAGGAGAATGATGAATAAGTAAAAGCTAAACTAATGGAAGAGTTCAAAAACATCACTCCTGAAGAAGGGAGACAACTTGTGAGCTAGGCTGGTGTTTTGATTTTTCTTGAATGGGACATTGCAGATGTAGTGGCTTTCCATGCCATTATGAAGTCCAAGAATCCTTTTTAGGATTCTGAAGAAGAAGTTAAGGCAGCATTGCAAAACTCTACCTTCAATGAAGAATATGAGACCTTAGCAGTTTGGGCATTGGCTCCACAAGGAAGAAAGCCATACATTGCTGATATTAATCCA
Source organism: Sequoia sempervirens (assembly GCA_007258455.2). Taxonomy (NCBI): domain Eukaryota; kingdom Viridiplantae; phylum Streptophyta; class Pinopsida; order Cupressales; family Cupressaceae; genus Sequoia; species Sequoia sempervirens. Next base: position 11,547 of record VDFB02202837.1, on the reverse strand, counting down.
AATTTCAAAGGAGGATTAATAATAAAGAGGGCTTCAGAGACTTCAACCATCGAAGCCACTAATTTAACTATGAATGTGGCCAAGTTGGCCCAAAAGATTGCTGAAAGGGAGGAGGCTGAAAGAAAGAGCCTAATGGAGAAGTATAACATTTTAATTGAAGAATGTAATAAAATGCAATAGAGGAATGTTGAGCTACAAACTAAAGTGGAAAGGTTCAAGTATAGACATATTGGGGAAACATCTAGTGCTCCAGGAACCAACACATTACCTCCCATAGTAGGGTCAATGCCTCCTGCTTCTCCAAATGTTTCTACACCAGGGTCTCCTATTCAAAATCTTGCTCTCACCCCTCCTCTAGAACAAATTGATGAAGAAACATAGTGCTCTGTTCATCCAACAAAGAGGCAACTCATACAAAAAATTGATGAATTATGGACATCATTAAGGGTAAAAGAGGAGGGTTTTCTTTCAAAAGAAAAAGAAATTGTTACTACTGTTTTGGAGCATTTAAATGAAAGGGTAGATAATAAATTTCCCTCTATACATTATTTGTATTCTTTGCTATTTGAAGCAATAAAGAATATTGATAGGGATGAGGGGATAGTGATTCTAATAATTGAAAATTGGATCCCTAGGGAAAATGATCTAGATAGTATGAATAAAGCCTGAAGGTTTGATGTAAATAACAGGCCCCAATCATTGAAGCCTACTTATATATTAGTGGAATCATTGCAAGGTTTTCAGACCTTACTAGATGATTTAAGTAGGAAGATTAGGGAGTTGGTAAATAATTTTAAAGATTGGGGTAACACACTGTTACTTGATATAATTGATGAGAAGGGGGAAATCAGAACACTCCAACAATGGCAGGATCAAGCGAGTAAGGTCATAAATAATCAAATTAAAGTAATTTTTGATAACTCGGATTATGATTTATTGGTGAATTGTATGGATAAGATTATTGGTACTGGCTCATTTTTGGAATCTTTTGAAAGAGATGCTAATCAGGTAGTGGTAAAGTATATGCCTTATAGTACAAAGTAAGTGAGGTGATTAATTTTGACTGGCCAACTGACGAAGAATACTATAGGTGGGTGGTTAAGTATTTGAATGATGATGATTAAAAAGAGTGGGTTACCGATAGGTGGCAAATCAAATGCTGCAGTTACAACAATTCCAGTTTTGTGTTGATGGATTTCTTGGCATTGGTTTCACATGGTTTTTTTTATTGCATCAACCTTCCTCTGCTGACATGATGAAAGAGAATATGCTCCAGGATGATTGCTATTGTAACGATTTTTGGAATATCATCAGGTGTCCAAATCGGCTGGTGACATGTGTACTTTCTGGCCCGAAGCTTGTTTGCTCCTTCATTTTCTATAAGAAGGATTTCAAGGCCAGAAGTACGGGTTAGCAAGTTAGATAATTTTGATTGAGTCTAGGCGAAGTTGCAGAGCTGATTGTAAAGATCAATGGTTTTAGAGAGAAATGTAATTTAGGTTCTGAGTCACTCTGTGATAGGTTTTAAGTTCATTAGGATTTAATGTTGCATAACAGTATTAGCATTTGAATTGAAATGATAATTTCAAGCTTGTCTCTCTCCATTATATGTGCATATCTAAATTTTGAATAAAATAACTAAGGGTTGTTTCATTCAGCTCACTGTTGTAGTGTGTATGATTCTATTTTAGCTTTAATTCAAGGAATTAATTAAAATGCTTGAATGGGATTATAAGCAGATATGTTTTGCATATCCTATAGTTTTAGAGAAATGCAATTTAGGTTTTGAGTCATTATGTAACATGTTTTGAGTTCATAGAGATTTAATGTTGTATAACAGTACTAGCATTTGAGTTGAAATAAAAATTCAAGTTCATGTCTCTCCATTGTACATACATATCTAAACTTTGAATGAAATAACTAAGGGTTGTTTTATCCATCTCACTGTTGTGGTGTGTATGATTCTATTTTAGCTTTAATTCAAGGAATGAATCAAAATGCTTGAATGGGATTATAGGTGGATATGTGTTGTATAAGGATTTCGGAGCAAGTAGAAGTCGCGTTAGAATGCATACTGATGAAATTGTAATGCAATATTGTCGTGATCTTTTTATAAAATTATGCATAAATCTGTTATAAACCTCTAGATGCTTATGAATGACTCGCAATGAGAGAATAAAATGATCTAAGTTGTAATTTTCATTAGTGTAGTTCAATATTTGTTTGTCTTTTTGCTCTAGAGCTTGCTACAAATTGCAAAATCATTTGACTATCTTATTAAAATGGATTGTGTTTAAAGCTTATCTCATGCTCCAAATAGTTGATATTATCTTATCGTGTTGAGCTATTAAGTGAGATCATCTTCTATTGTTAATGTTGTTTATAATAATGGTGCAAAGGTTGTAAGAACATTAAGGGATCACCCTCTCGGGTCTTGTAGAGCCCAAAGTGTAGGAGGATTTTAAAGTCCTCATCAGTTAGTCTAGGTCCTTCGAGCTGCCTTCAATTGGAATAGTAAATTCCATAGGTAGATTAGAAAACAAACCTAGTTACATTGTAAAAGAACCAACATACACGTCAACTACTGAACAACCACCTCTACAACTGACTTTTTAATCTTTTATGATCACATGAAACATAAAACACACTAATTTCAAGGTTGTTAACATCACTATTAAAATGTTTTAATTTTTTGACCTTTCAAACATTAAAAAGTACATCATTAAATTAATGATGTAATGGCATAAAAATTAAAAACATCATGAATTAATTATGTAACCACATAAGTCAAATATAATTCTATCAAGAAATTAATATCAAAAAGATAATATAATCGCATAAATTATACATTTCAATGTCATTGATCGTCTTCTTCATCCAACTCTTTGTCTGTATCATCCGATCCAGATTCAACATTGTAAGGATTGGTCATATCATCATCATCATCATCATCATCGATATCAGTTTCAATAATGTCATCATCCACATGGATGTCATCTTCATGAACATTAACTCCTACATCATCATCATCTAGTTCCTCCTATTCGACATCTTCTAGTTCTTCGGTATCTTCTTCTTCCACCACATTATAAGTTATCGGCCTTCCTCTTGGATCATGTCTAACAAAAAATGACCAACTTGGTTTACCTGGAACCTCTGAGTAAAATACCTACTCACATTGGCTTGGAAGAACATAGGGCTCATTTCCAGCTTGCTTGATCAACCTTGTATTAACCATGGTAAATCCATTATCATGTTCAATAACAGTTCTCTCAGGATCATTTTCATTCAATCGTAGCCTGTACCATAGAATGATGAACAAAATTAATCTGAAGGACATAAAGTCACACTCAAGTATATCATCCAAAATCCCATAGTATCAATTTTATGAGACTTCTGGATGTATGTCGCTTCTAGATGAAACATTAGTCACCTGAAAGACTACAGTTATACCAGAATCACAAATTTTCATGTCATCCAACATTTTGATTCAAAATTTACAACCATTGCACCACATAGCCTTGTGGTGTTTCACCTGCAATATGTCAAACATGTAAAAATTATTGCAATATCGTCAGTTGATAAATATATTTATTTTGGTCAATGATGTAAAGAAAAAACAATTCTCAAGATATACCAATATACTTGAAAATAATTAAATAATATGGGTGATTAATATATTTATACGCACTTGCTTTATCTCTTAAACCATAAGGCAAATCAATTTCCCTTTGAAAACATTGGAATCTCCATTACGATGAGTTTTAACCAATGAAGCCACACCTTCCCATATTAATGCACGACCAGATTGTTGACATCGTGTCAATCCATACTGTCATCCTTCAATCAAGATTAAGTTGGCGACGCATAAACGTAGTGCATCCCACTCCCCTCAATCAACCGTACTAAAAAAATGAAATTCACAAATGACGATAATATTAAATACCACAGTATAAATGCATCTAATTTATAATTGATGTATACTGTAAGCATTTATACCAAAATACAATATACATAAAAACCATATGTAAAATTCATTCCAATTAACTCCATGACCATCTTATAATTACCTCTCACTTTCCTCAATCTACCTTTCCCCAACAGGTACTCCCCTTCAAATTTGTTAATGGAGTTGGGATCCCAAATGCGATCTACATGGATCTTTGCTGCAAAGTTAGGAAGATATTCATTAATGTACACCATGGTCTAGTGTACCATATATCCCTCCACCATAGAACCTTTAGGATGTGCTCTTTGTCTAACCAAAGCCTTCAAAAATTTGAAGTGCCTCTCAACCAACCACCATCCAGAACAGTCCAATACTAACCAATCTCTCAACTTGGTGTATGAGGTAGTGTTCTTTTGTGCATTGAATTTTTTGAAGCGTAGACACTTTTTTCATTTCACACATTAGATCTAGGAATTTTTCTTCTCAAATAATTTATATCTTCTTTTTATGTATTTCTTTAGATGATAGCCATCTACAAGTGATTCAAGGTGCAAATATATTAACGAGATTTAACAAAAATATACAATATATTACATAACGAGTAAAACAAATGAAAATTATAAGATCTATACAATGAATTGAAAAAATATCGGTACTTACCTCATGTATTTTCCAAGATCATATATAAATTGCTTGACATTGTTGTCAAAGTTGTCTGGGAAAGATAGAGGTAGAACATACTGCAACAATTATAAAATGATCTTTTCATTATTTTTCCAAAAGTAGTAAACACAATACACTGAAAAGTACATGCATTATACAAGTGTATATAATATACCAGAATAATTACCTTAATGAAGGTATGCCAATCATGTGTTTTCATCCCTAACCCAAATTCACCTTTCTTTGTTATTATATTGTTTATGTTCGCAGCAAATCCTATGGGAAATCAATTTTTTTGTATGACTTCTTTTATAGCGTTGCTTTGCTGCCCTATTAATAACCAAGGAAGGGAACTTATATTAATTTGGTCTCCATCACTATTTAATTGAATGACATTTTTCATTGTATGATTGGCTTCCTGAATGTCACTACAAATTTTGACAATTTTTTCTTTGTCATGCCTTCCATCCAATATTTTCCGTAACATTTTTGTTATATTCTTTTCGATATGCATTGTATCAAACAAATGCACAATTTGTAGCTGCTCATAGTAGGGCAACCTACTAAATTTTCTGGGACAACTTTTTAGTCCCTATGGAAGCCGGTCATTAATGCCTTGACGACCTTCATGAAGCATATAAGTTAAAAAAATTAACAATGACAATCATTGTCAATTACAACATGAGTAAACACAACACAATATAAAAATATAAATTCAAAATATATCATATATGATAGATAAACAATTTGATCCAATGTATAACCTTGACGATTAATTCTATTATATTCCAACTTCCATAGACTAGGTGACATTCTTCGTGGTTTTGATGTAGTCTCCTCTCTCCCATTGAAAAGATGTTTTTCAGTAGTTCGATACTTATGATTTCTATGGAGGAAGTTCCTATACTCATTAAACACATGCTTTCCTAAACTTGTTGAACGATGAGATTTCATCTTTGGACCACAAATTGGACATGCAAATTTTCCCTTTGTTTGAAGACCTGCAAGATGATATATAATTGGATTAAATATGTCAATTTTTATAATTATATATAATGAATAGATTTTTAAAAAAAACATGTACGATATCTACTTCATAAAATTAAATATTGTTAAAGTGCAGTCGAATGTTATAACATGCCACAAAAATGTGTTAGCCCTAGGGCATCATGAATTTTCCATACAAGCATTGCATGGAATTGAAATTGCCTTTAAACTCTATTGTCTCGAGATGTCGCAAGCATAGTGACGCTTCATTCCATAACTTTAGTAACTCGTCGATAAGAGGTATTCGAGTATATACATTCATATCTTTCACTTGGTACTTACCTAGTTGCATGAACATAAACATTACATAATTATTATAACCATTTTACTATAATATATATAAATCAATGTACATGACTATTGAATGAAAAAAATATAAGTCATTATGCAACAAATAAGACAAATGAGATGCTACTACGTTAAAGAAAATTGATGTAAAAAAATACCTGGAACAATCATTGACAACATTATGTGCTCCTTCTTTATTGACATCCATGGAGGAATGTTATTGTTGATAACAAAAATAGGCCACACTAAGTAAATAGATCTCAGCTCTCCAAATGGATTGACACCATCTGCTCCCAATGAAAGCCTGAGATTACAAGGTTCTTCTTTAAAGTGTGGCTATTTTTCCCTCCATGTCCCTAAATGCAGAACCACCCTAGAATTCAAAGAATGTCATCTCTAATGGAAGCTCGCATGGTAATCCATCAATTACGCCAAGCTTTCACAATTCCAAATAATTGCTGCATACATGGAATAATGGGAATATAACGGGTTGAACCTTGCGAGACACCCTTTTTGTTAGTTGATTTGTTCGATATCTACTTATATGACATTTCAGACATTCTATTGCAAATTCTTGTTGTTTATGATATATAATATGATCATTGGGAAATGCATCTATTGCTCGATACTCCATTCGATATCTTCATACACGGCAATATAAATCTCTCAGATGAGCTATAAAATATTTGGATGGCTAAAAATAAAAATTCCATCAACCACCCTACAACAAAAATAATTTGTTCTATATAAAGAATATTAATGGTACATATTTCATCCTTTATTTAATAGTGATGAACTAACAACAATTAAAATAGATGAAAAAATATGACATATATGACATACCTTAACATCTGTGAGATTTCTATGTTTGATAAACCATTCATAACCTTCAATTTCAACAACAACTGAGAGAAGAGATAATAAAAGCTCATAGCAAGCAAGGCTCGTGATGCCTTCTAAGTACATGTAAATCATGAACATCATCAAAATCATCTTGATCATCATGATCAGCTTTTCCACTAAATGTGTCATGGATAAATGTATTCATACCATCATCTTCAACTATGTTTTCTGGTGCATGATCATCTTCTTCTATAGGATCATTAACTTCATCTTCTATATTCACGTTCGCCTCATTGGGTAAAACTACATTCTCTGGGCCGTGATAATCCATATCATCTACCCTAGGGTGCCCCACCTTTATAATAATGATAGACACAAATAAACCATAATTATGATCAAGTGATTGTATATATATAATGTTAAAACAATATAAACATTTACAAATTCAATCAATATAAACACATATACGAACAACTTACCAAGGATTCATAATCATGCTCCCCCCTTCAACATGACCATGCTGCCTACAATGTTTTCTCAGCTGTTGTGATTAAAAGTCATCTTGTCTTTAAGCCCTTGCAATTATTGCAATGACAATAACATTTCCTATCACCCTTTCTTTTCAATCTAGCCCACAATCTATCAAGTGTCTCTTCATTTTGTTCTAGACTAATATTATCTGACATGATTTTTCTTTACCAAGCTTGACTATTTAGATCTTCAAAAAATATCAAACTCACACTCCAATAATTTTTATTCATAGACAGGTAACATAATCTAATAATTCTGATATTTTACACCAAAAAAATTTGGCATGTAACCACCCCTGCAAAAGAGAATATAGTCTGAAGTTAATGACCCAAAAAAACACTTCAAAATGCTAATTCCAATACTTATTAAATTCTGATTTTACTATGATTTCCAACCGTTAAGACTCATAAAATCATAATATTGAACTTGATCACAAAATTCCTACAACAATGGAGGTAGCGAGCTAGTAAGAGCAAGTGACCCATTCCTAAGGAGTAACAAGTCGGAATCTTCATTGCTAATGTCAATACGGATTTATCTTTTTAATTAAAGATGCAATGTGTCACTTCTTATGACAAGCTTATCACTAGGGACCTCAACATTGAGAGATCCCTAATAAAAAACAACAGAAGCATTGATAAGAGGATGATTAGGGTACAAACCCTAGGCCTCCATAGAAACATAAACAATAACTATAGCGGATTAGTGAGGTTGCAATACTAGAAAGATTGAGACATTGTAGGTAATAACAAAATCTGCAATCTAAAAGATTGTAGCCAATAACAAGCACACTATGTAGCTTAGTGACATTTGTAAATGCAATCTATGGTAAGAAGAAGACAAATGCTTGAGATGTGACAGTCAAAAATAGGCTGAGTAGTGACAAGATAATAAAGCTCAAACCTTGCATAGTAAAGTGGAGATTTAATAGTGAGTTTCCTTACCCCCTTGCTGACCTTGAGGGTTTTTCAAATGCTTTTGGTAGTGTTAGACAAGGAAAATGCAATCAGGGAATGACTGTCCAAATGAAGTAACAGTGGTAATCATAGGTTCAATGTTTCTTCTTATCCATTAATGTATAATGGAGGTAGTGGATTGCATGTTTGAGCAGTGTTTTGAGACTCATCAAAGATGGAGAATAGTGAATAATACCTTGTGGACTATGAAGTAGTGTCAATAAGATTGAAGGATCTTAAGAAATGCCACACCACATTGAAACAATGAGTCTCAGAGGCAGGTTAAAGTCTATAAAGTAGTCTGTGATTTTATAGAAGGATGCTCATGCCGAATCTTCGCGATAGTGTGAGTGAGTTTATTTGAGATTGCAGCTGAGGGTGCAATACTCAGTCTTAAAGGAAGTTAGCAAAGCAGTAAATGTGCAAGAAAATCTAATCGTACACAACAAACAATTCACAATGTTATCTTCCATAATGCCTTGAGTTTGAAGACAAAAATTTCATTGTATCTTCATGATGAAAGTGGTGATCTTAATGGTCAATCACTGGCAACCATGATTTAAAACATGCTATTGTTCTTATGCATACCATGTGTCTAGATTAAGACAATGTTCTTAGAAGAGATTGAAGTTGGATTTCATGGAACTCAAATGTTACGCTTTGAAAGGATTAAAGCAAAGATTGAGATCTATTTAAAAGCCACGGTCATGAAGATATTAAAGATGTCACATGCAAAACCCTAGTAGCCGAGTACAACAAAGGCCAAAGAGGATAGTGTGCTAGGGGCATACTTAGGAGTTTCCACATGACCCAATTATAGGAAATACATCATTTATTTATTTATTTAATTAAAAGAAATTATTCTAAACCCTATAGATACACTATACTTCCAAAAATCCTTGAAGGAATTTGAGATTATGCAAATATATGTCAAGTAACATTCATAAGGCTTAGAAAAATCTTGATCACTCTCTAGAATAGCCCATTAAACATGGGTTGTGCTTGGAATGCACTACACAATTGATAAAAATGTCCTCAATTCCACATATATCAACCATACAGCTCTTTTATTTAAGTTATGTAATCACCTTTCTATCATATAATTACATCCTAACCTCAAGTTAAACTTGAGACAACTTGAATGCACCCAATGATGATTGACACCTACATTATACAACCCTCGACTAATCTCATACTATATGAGTGCCTCCATTTCTATCACAACATAGTCACACCTCTAATAATACACATGAATGCATCATGTATTTTATATAATGTAACTGGCTTTCATTACGACCAGAGAGTTATGGATCACATAATTATAAATACAAGAATCTGTTCCTGGTTTCGACCTTTATGGTGATTCCACACAAATGTAAAATTCTGGACATGAAATTCTCAAAACCCTTAACCTCTAAAAAATGAAATCGGGATGAGATGTTGCTTTAAAAGCATATTTTCAAACCTTGAACTACAAATCTGACTTCACAACTAAATTATGCAAAAAGACAATGACTACCCTCAACCTGGCCATATCTTCTTGAATTTTTTCTAATTTTTCCCAAGAAAATCGTCCTTAGTTCTCCACAAACTATCTCAAGTAGAGCAAAACACTATCGCAATAAATCAAGTGCGAACTCACTTTTCTTTATATCGGCCACAATTTGATTTTTTTTAATTTTTCATGTTTGTCGAAAATTCAACAAAAAATGATAGCCGACATTTCGATGAACGTCGGGGATAAACTTTCAAAAAATTGGAAATTACACATCAAATTTTACAAGCACTCGACGAACATCAAATTTTACATATTTCGTCGGATTTTGCAGTCAAATGTATTAGTGAATTTTTTTTCAATCTCCAATCTTCTCCAACCATTACACATATTTTGCATCATCATGTCAAGTCTTTTCCTTTTCATAAAATCTATCATAGGGTTTGATAATGCTGTCCACATTTGATACTCTTCATGAGAAAGATGGAGAAAACTTTGTAAAAACAATAACCATAATCACTCCCCTTTCATTTGGATTTTGTCTGTCTAACTCTTGCTCATTATAACTCTCATGATTGTAATGTGCTCTTTGATGGAAGTCATTGTTTCTTAAAAAAAATTACCCTAAATCACAGTGCTTGTTCTTCATTACATTTATCATTCTATGCAAATTTAAATATGAGTAGACACCAAACTTAGCACTTTCATCTAACAAGGGAAATCTTCAATTGAAAACCAAAGTTTGCAAACTTTGATTTTACAAAATATTCAACCTTCCCTTTCAATTTTAACCCTGACTTAGACACATCAACATCTTTGTATGTTGCATCATCTTTGCTTGATAGTTGATTGTTGTCCTGCTTTATTCAACTGCCATGATTTTTAACTATACCTTGGGCCATCATTTAACTATTACCGACTATGAATTTAATGTCAAGGGTTGTCACTATCACTATTATTCCAGAGTAGATTAGCATTTTACAACACCCTTACTACTATCCATGTATTGATTGTTCCTTTTCTTACACAGGGCTATCATTTGTGACTGTCATACAGTTCATTTCTTATGAAGTGTGAAAAGTAGATTTGTCTCTATTTTGACTCCATCATAATAGTGCCAACACTTGTTATCTCATTCATAAAACTGAGATGGAAAGCCTGGGATTGACTGTTCAAAAATTGCACAGATAACTTGATTACTTTTCCTTCATATTACTAATGCAATTATATGAGTTGAGCTCAACCCTCAAGGGAGCCACATTTTCCCCACTCATATTGCAATTTGATAGAATAGATCAGAAACATCACTTTTCTTGTATCTGCACATGAAGCAAACAAGTTAGAAAAAACATGGCATGTTTTAGGTGTATTTGATGACTTTGATGGTTTTCTGAGACACCTAAAGCATGTATTTCTTATTTAACACACATTGAGACCAATTTATATGTGTATAGGTGTTTGTTCATGTAAATTTTTGAAAATTTTCATTTCTTAGAGCATTGCTCTAACTTCATTGTTATTACCAGATCATGCAGGAACTAGGATCAAGGAGCTAAGGTGAATACAAACAGATTGGGGCAGCAACAACGCAAGACAACACACCTCGAACCAACGATTCTCATGCAATGACTGGTTTCCCACCTTATATGCACATTTCCTTTATTTACCTATTCATGTATATACTTTTCTTTATTTGCATTGAATAAGTAAAGTCAATCTTAAGGCTTGTGTGAGATAATGTACATTTATAAATTCAATAAAGATTACTTTGTTCA
>VDFB02202835.1:0-19468 GCA_007258455.2 Sequoia sempervirens | reverse complement strand
CATTTGTACCCTCCAAACATGAAGAAAAAGGTGCCAACTTTGAAACATTTCCAAGGGTAAAATGGTCAAACATGTTTCAATGTTGGGGGGATGCAACTATGAAAAATAATGTGAAAATAAATTGAAGGTGTAAAATTGACAAGTCCATGATTCAGTTTCCGACAGGCTAACAATTCTTCTTTCCCCAACATATATGAAGTAACTAAGGGCCACAGTCAGAATGCCACTTTGAAGATGAGAATATTTTGCTGGCTTCCGTTTGCAAAACAAATAATTTATGAAAAATATATATACATAACCATCATACTAGATCATTTCCAAGGAGGAAAATAGGCAATAAATAAAGATCATTTGAAGACTACTATAGTATTTTTTTGTAAAATGGAATATCAATGTCATTGTTGCAAATTGAACAAACATCTCTATTAATGTCATAACAAAGTGTTCTAAAAAGATTGAAATAAGTTCCATATTTTTCATCAAGCAATGGTTTCTGATTCTCCATGTTAAATATCTCTATATTCCATGCTGTGCGGTGTTTTTTAAAATTGTTCAAAATTTAATGTAGTTGTTTTCATGCACATATAGAGTTGAAGAATTTTGGTCAATTGTTCAATATACTTTGTTGTTTCTTTATGCAGAAATGTATAAAGATCTTGAAATCGTTACATTTTTTTTTCTTTCTTTTTTAATTTAAGAAAGATAAGTTTGTTGAGCTGTACTTTTATAGAGAATAGTCAATTATGAAACAAATATATAAGGAAATTAAAATTAGTCAAAATCAACTTTATTGTTGCTCTGTAGAGCAATTTAGGTCATCTAGGTGGTATTCTGGAAAGAATTGATGCTGTTGGAAATGTCATCATTGATTTCAAGGGTATATAGACATTTGGAAGTTGTCATTGATGTCAAAGGTATATTAATATAGACGATTGGATAGATTATCAATGATGTCAAAGAGTTCACAGAGCAAAGATTGATAGACAAAATTACAGTTTACAAGGGCAATGATTATGTTTTAATTATATCTAACAAGGCAAATATTAATATGATTGATCACCTGCAATATCCCTTGAAGAGTTACACCTTAACTTGCTGATTTTGAACTCAAGGAATATTGTCAAACGTTTTGTTTGCGAAGTTGAAGCTTGCTGTTATGAGTTTCAGATTGATGTGTTTTCCTTTGAATTGGAAAGTAAATGATGCAAATTCTTTGAAATGAATGCTAAATGGTATAACAATAAGTTGAGCATGAAATGCAAGTCTTTTGTTTTTTTCCAAATGCAATAAATGTCTTATACTAGTGCAAATCAACACCTACAGCCAATTGACATTTCGTCAAACACTTGGCATGCAAACTATTATGCAGATCATGAGCAATATAGCTATGAACATTACATCAAATATTTGGTATGCAACTTATCACTCCTTTATTTATGTGCCAACTCTAGTACAATGCTGAAATAGGTAGCCAAGACTCTTGGCTTTCAAGTAACGCAATTTCTATAGACTGAGTACAAATGGCAGCAACTACAATATTCTAATGCTCATATAGAAATGAAAATATCATAAGGAACCTGATCACAAGAAGCGCCTATGCTGAAGAAAGTATGGCAGCTACAAGCAACTCAAGAGGCATCTCCCTTAAGCCAAATCACGCTTCCACACATGCCGCCCCTGCTCTGATATGAATCCTCTTCCAACAAATTATAATTAGCTACTAATAGCCCAAACAAGCATCAAACACCATCGCCATATACCAAGGAATGCAGCACCATCATACCCATAAGAAATCATTCCACCTTTGGCATGGTATGAGCAAAATCATGGATTACTAACATGCAACAATATGATTGAAAGAGAGATGACAGCAGCTTCTTTAATCGATTCTTTATCCTCAACTATGAATGCAATTAGCAATACCCAAATCTTCAAATCTCCTCAATGTAATCTCCAAATTGAATTTATCCACAAAAATGCTTCAACAAGCTGATATGAAATCTCTATCTCCAAATTTGGCCAAAGGCCACAAAATTTGCAATGCAAACACAGATTGGACCTCTAAATGAAGCCCACAATCAAGCAATAATTCAGATGACAGTATCGCGGCCTCAAAATTGCATAACCAATGAGATTTTTAGTTCTCAATGGCTAGAAATGGTAGAAACCCTAGCTGGCTTCTTCACCAAGCAAGCACATCAAAGCAAATATCAATTCCTGGATGATTAGAAGCTTGGCTAACCCTCTCTCTATACTTTTTCCCAGGGAGAGGTCGATTCTTCTAGAAGCTTCTCTTTTAATAATATAATATTTGCACTTTACAAATATTAAAATGTGACTATATAATATAAAATGCAAATATAACATTATAACATAACATTAAAATAATAATAATTATTAAAGTTACCTTTAATAATAATTAAACATTATATCTTAAGAAAACTCCTTATTTCTCCAATTCAACTGAATTCAGGAAATGGAAACCATCAACTGATTAGATATCTGCCACAAGGGACCCCCTAACCATGCTCATTAGCCTACGAGGTTGAGGAATAGGCTAAACCATCCAAAGCAACGTCAGACTAAAAAGGGGACATTACAATCCACCCTTCCTAAAATTGCTTGTCCCCGAGCAATCATCCACTGCAAAGGAAACTCTCCCCCACCTGGATCCCAAGGGAAGATCGGTGTAATGTCCCTGATATCACCAAACAACTCCTATAACACCAGCACAAGAACAACTGACTCACTCTTGCCATCGGGTGTCGCAGGAGTATGAACCTTAAAAGGAAGCAACTCAAGAGACTGACAACACTTGCTTCCAATCTTTGTGCGAGAAAAACTTTCATACAAACAGTCTAGCACCTGCACCACTGAACTGTGCATCTAAAAAAGATCATGTACATGAGGATCAAATGTAAAGTTGTACTCACTCCTCACCATGTACACCTCAAAAAAATCCTTTGTGAGCCCTGTTTGAAATCCTGATGTATTGGAAGGAGCCCAAACACTACAATCAATGCTCATCTCAGGACTGGAGTCAAGTGAGTGATCAACATCTAACTCGAAGAATGGATTATCATATGACCATGTAGCATCTGTCTCGAACAAGGGATTGTGGATCATCTCATGCTCCTTCTCCTGAACCACCTCATTCTCTTTCTTTCTGTCCAACCCCTTACAAATAGAATGCAAGCTCCCATCTGTAATTCCCCTCAACATATATTTCTAGTTATTAATCTCAAATTTCATTTCCATTTTAGGCATGTTGAGAGTAAATTCTGCAATGTCCTGGAGCCATTTCATGCCTAAAACTGTGTCATCTCACCCATGTTGACCACATAGAAGTCAGTCTGTAACTCATAATCATTCAACAAGGTGAGATTATTTACCCGTTTGGTGCATGTGAGGGTATATCCATCAACAACTCAGACTCTAAATCTATCAAAATCCTTGGTCTGAAGTCTACATCTAGCCACAAAACCCTCGTCAATAAAGTTGTGTTGCTCTAGTATAAGGCATAGCAACGCAACGCTATCCATTGACTATTCCTCTGAATTTGAATGTAGTCTCGTCTTGTATATTAGCAAGGAATTCCAAAGGAGCCAAATTCCCGTCAAGCCCAAATTTTGTAGATGCTTTCCCATCCTGATCAACCCTTGAAGTAGCTTTCTGATCTGCATTTTCAGAATCAGAGTCCTCATAATATGCCCACATTATACGATTTTCCTTGCTCTTAGGCCTCAAAGGGCAGTCATGATCTTTATTTTAAGGTTCCTTGCACCAATAGCACAATTTCTTCTTTCTTAACTCCTCCCTTGACTCTTCATCCATTGTGACTGCTGATTTCTTTTTCTGATCAGATTGTTGAGGATTCTCATTGTTGGAAGAAGGAACATCTTTATGTGAAGACTTGTTCTTGGGGTTGTGAACTCCATACTCCTAGCCTTTTTCATAGCTTCCTAAAGAGAAGGGAGATCAAAAGTTTTTATCCAACCTCTCATTGGTTCCAACAAGCCTTCAATAAACAACATGACCAATCTCCTTTCTAATATGTTGGGAGCCATAACCAATAGTTTCTGAAAATCACCTATGTAAGTCTCCAAACTCCCAACCTGCTTGAGCTAAGCCAAGTCTCTGAAGTATGTTTCGGGATCTTTCTTATCAAATCACTCAACCAACCTATCCACAAACTCCTAGTAAGAGGTGATGCGATTATGCTACAACGTGACCATCTTGTGGTACCACCAATCGTGAGTTGCTCCCTCCAAGTGTAAAGTGGCATACTTGATGGCATCCACCTCTGCCATGGGTCGAAGATTTAAGAAAGTGTCTAACTTATGAACCCAAGCTTGTGTTGTACTCTTACCACTTCTATCAAATGTAGGCAATGTGAGTTTGTTTGTGGCTTGTTTCAAATCCCTACTTAGATTTTTTAGTTTCCAATCTTGCCTCGATCTATAGTGCTCTCTTCTTTGACTTACAAACCTGTCAAAGCTTATGCCCTCCCTATCCTGTGGTGTCAACAATTCTCATTCATCATTTGCTTCCATGAGATTATCTGCAAATTGGGCCTCACCTTCTTCTCAACATTTTCTTCTTCTGGTTCATCCCTCAAAAAGGTAGGATGTGTAGGCCTATCTACAATACAAGAGTGTGCCCATTGTGCCTTGGGTGTCCCAACCACACTCCTGTTATCATATGGTTCAAGGTTTTGTCTTCCCTAAGGCGTCATTTGTTGTAACGTTGTCATGAGTGCCTGCAAAGCAGCTGCAACCTGCTCTTGCCCTGTTGCCATGCGTCTAAAAATTTCTCGTGCTGCTCTTTCTTCATTGTTTCCCCCATTTCTAGCTTCATTTCCAAGCCCATTCTGGGGTGGACTACCACCACCTCTTTTACCCATGGTGGCTTGTTGTGTGTTTGCGGTTATTTTCCTATGTTGCTCTTCCCTTTTTCTGGTATAATATCTGTGAGGACCAACTTCTAGTGACTGCATAAAAACTCTAACCCTCCAGGATGGCAGGATCAATGCTCTGATACTACTGTAATATCCATTGAAGAGTTACACCTTAACTTGTTGATTTTGAACTCAAGGAATATTGTCAAACACTTTGTTTGCGAAGTTGAAGCTTGTTGTTATGAGTTTCATATTGATGTGTTTTCCTTTGAATTGGAAAGTAAATGATACAAATGCTTTGAAATGAATGCTAAATGGTCTAACAATAAGTTGAGCATGAAATGCAAGTTTTTTGCTTTATACAAATGCAATAAATGCCTTATACTAGTGCAAATCAACACCTACAACCAATTGACATTTCGTCAAACACTTGGCATGCAAACTATTATGCAGATCATGAGCAGTATAGATATGAACATTACATCAAATATTTGGTATGCAACTTATCACTTCTTTATTGATGTGCCAACTCTAGTACAATGCTGAAATAGGTAGCCAAGACTCTTGGCTTTCAAGTAATGCAATTTCTATAGAATGAGTACACATGGCAGCAACTACAATATTCTAATGCTCATATAGAAATGAAAATATCGTAAGGAATCTGATCACAAGAAGCACCTATGCTGAAGAAAGTATGGCAGCTACAAGCAACTCAAGAGGCATCTCCCTTAAGCCAAATCGAGCTTCCACACATGCCGCCCCTGCTCTGATATGAATCCTGTTCCAACAAATTATAAGCAGCTACTAAGAGCCCAAACAAGCATCAAACACCATCACCATACACCAAGGAATGTAGTGCCATCATACCCATAAGAAATTGTTCCACCTTTCGCATGGTATGAGCAAAATCGTGGGTTACTAACATGCAGCAATATGACTGAAAGAGAGATGACAACAACTCCTTCAATCGATTCTTTGTAATGCCCAAATCGTCCTAAACTATGAATGCAATTAGCAATACCCAAATCTTCAAATCTCCTCAATGTAATCTCCAAATCGAATTTATCCACAAAAATGCTTCAACAAGATCCTCAATGTAATCTCCAAATCGAATTTATCCACAAAAATGCTTCAACAAGATGATATGAAATCTCTATATCCAAATTTGGCCAAAGGCCACAAAATTTGCAATGCAAGCACAGATTGGACCTCTGAATGAAGCCCACAATCAAGCAATAATTCAGCTGATAGTTTCACAGCCTCAAAATTGCATAACCAATGAGAGCTTTCGTTCCCAATGGCTGAAAATGGCAGAAACCCTAGCTGGCTTCTTCACCAAGCAAGCACATCAAAGCAAATATCAATTCTTGGATAATTAGAAGTTTGGCTGACCCTCTCTTTATACTTTTTTCCTAGGGAGAGGTCGATTCTTCTAGAAACTTCTCTTTTAATAATATAATATTTGCACTTTACAAATATTAAAATGTGACTATATAATATAAAGTACAAATATAACATTATAACATAACATTAAAATAATAATTATTATTAAAGTTACATTTAATAATAATTAAACATTATATCTTAAGAAAACTCCTTATTTCTCTAATTCAACAAAATCCGGGAAATGAAAACCATCAACTGACTAGATATCTGCCACAAGGGACCCCCTAACCATGCCCATTAACCTACAAGGGTCAAGAATAGGCTAAACCATCCAAAAGCAATGTCGGGCTAAAAATGGGACATTACATCACCAAAGCAATACCAAAGACAACAATAATATATTGTGTGAAGAGAAGAAGCAACAATAATAATGAATCATGTAAAAGAACATTCATTAAAGACAAATGTGAAATCCAACAATGATATAAGTTGTAGCAATTAGAATAAGAGCAGAAAATTAGAAGGTTAAATTGTTCAAGACTTAAAGAAAGGTAAGACAATATATAAGATGCATTAGATGATTATTCAGAACAATAGCGAATGATAATGAGCAGTGATTGAATGTTAATGAACAACAATTTAGCTTATATTTATTTAGTGCTAAAAATGAATGGAGGAGAAATTACATTTAATGAAAACAAAATGAGAATAAGATTATTATGCTGAGAGGTGTAACCTTACAATGGCAACAACCCCTATTGGAGGCCAACGAATGTAATGCTGTAAGAAAAAATAAATGATTCGTATTCTATCAGCTGTTAACAGGAGGAATAGATAGTGGATTAACAGAATTTATTACGCCGAGAGACGTTCTATAGTGGCATCATCAAATCTGTGTACATTCATAATGCATGGGATATATTTGACATGCAGTTGGCAGTTTCTTCTTGGCTATGGCGATTACTTCTTGGTTGTAGCGTTTCAGCTTCCATAAGTCTACGTTTATAATTTGCACCATTGATGAATTGTACAGGCGTTCGATATTTTGAATGCAAGTTGAAGTAGCCTGTGTCCATATTTTTTTGTACCGATTTACATTTTTTTTCCTCCTCCATCATTCTGGACAAGTCTGAATAGTCTGGTAATGACAAAGAGACCAACCAGTAACGACAGACAAAATGTGAGGGATATTCACGTCATGTTTCGCTCTATATGAAACGCTATTCTTGGGGACCGCTTTAATCCATTTCTTGGGAGATTCTGCAAAAAAGCATTCACAGATTTGATGGATAATGAGTATCCCTTGGCATTGATGCTCAACACTGCCGGATATTTACTTACCTTGTTGGGAGACCTGGTCGTCGCCTGGGTCTACAACAAACAAGAAAAGAAAAAATAAATTATCCCTATGCAGAAGCCCATCATTTCTCAAACAATAGGTAAACTGTTTTAAGAAAATAATTCATCAATCTACCATATCTGTTTTCCATTTTATAATATATTTGCATGTTGTAATTACCAGACAGTCAAGCACTATCCCCTGCACAAAATAAACCGTTGGATGGTTCAGCTTCCGTGGGTGACAGTTTATTACTGATATTGGCACTTTGCTTTCATTCTTTCTTCGAAGGAATCGCCATTGGAGTTGCAGGCAAATTCTCTTCTTCATTTGTAGTTTTTGCTAAACACTTACCAATATAAACTTACAAAAAAAGGGCACCTTTTTCTTTATTTCTCCTACTTTTTCTGGGCCGGCCCTTTTTTTTGTGTAACATCTAAAAGTTGATTTGTGGCATAGAAACGAAAGCGGAAGCATGGAAAACGTTGTGGACAGTGTCTCTACACAAGATATTCGCTGCGATTGCAATGGGCGTAGAGCTTTTGCAGATAATTCCAAATAGGGCACTTTTATCAACTGCAATGTATGCCTTTGTGTTTGCCATATCCACCCCAATTGGAGTTGTGGGCATTCTAATCGATGCCACTACGGATCGACGCTTGGTCGATTGGTTTTATGCAATTTCAATGGGATTGGCCTACAGAGTCTTCATTTATGTGGCCATAAACCATCTCCTGAAGCGAGGGACGACACATCATAACTCTCAAAGCCATGAGATTCCATTGGATAACCCATTTTACAGTTTTATGGCTGTTGTTGTTGGTTCTGGATTGATTGTAGTGGTAATGATTTAGAGGATGGTCTTGTGCGTCTTAATTCTGGTGTGATCTCTGTGTCATTCTGTTGAATGTGTGAAAATGTGTTAAATACCAGAGTTGATAAAATGTTCATTGTGGAGCCCCTTAGCACACTTAGATTCTTCAATGGCCTACCGATTCCCCTATCATAAAAAATGTTCAATGTTTATCTTCTTTTAAAGGCAAAAAGATTGAAAGCTATTTTCTGATTAAGAATGAATGAATGAATGAAAGATTTTAATGACGTCCACGAGACTAAACAGCCTATGGGACCGAGACACTCAACAACTTAGTTTGTCTCCAGACTCTTCTCCATATCAGATCTCCTGCTATTAATTTTGACTAGGAGGCTAGCCGTCTGATTTATCTTATCCTCCTCAAATAACTGCTGCATATTGCCCACATCTGAAATACTTGAGTACTGATTACGGATATTTTCGTACGCTGTGCATTCCATGACGAAGTGCCACTCCGTTTCCACCACTCCCTTATTACAAAATAAGCACGTTCTTTCTTCCCAAGTTTCCTTAGGAGTCTTCCACCTACTAGTCTCACATCTAAGATGGTGGGACCCCGTTCTCAATTGAGCAATTAATAGCCTCGCTTTCCCTTTAATAGTTGCACCTAAATATGGTTTTGCACCATGTTCCTTTAGTCAAGCTAAAACCTTTGATGGCGTTTTTCGGTCTCGACTTATTTTTGACTACTATAGCCCCCTGACTTTTTCCTTCATATAGATTTTATTTAATCGTTGGTGCGTCGCACACTGCAATTTGATGCCGTTCCACTGTTTCACTTCGAGCGTTCTCGCCATCCATTTTCTAATTAAATCTCCTCCATAACCGTTTTGGGCCACCGGTGGTTATCCATGTTTTCAACCTTTTTTAGATAACTTAACAACCGGGTTATCGCTGAAGCTTCCAAAGGAAAAGCTCCCGCCTCAGCTAGCAGGATTTCATAAGGAACAGTAGCTTTAACTTTGAGATTATTTGTTATTAGGTGTTTCTGGATTCTTTCTATCTGTCTCCAACTGCACTTTGATGTGTTGCTTCCCCACACTTCGCACCCATAAAGCACAACCGGCGTGACAAGTAAACCAAAAAGGGTTTTCTTGGTTTTCCAATCCCAAAGTTCAGCTTTTCTACACCTATTTTGGAGCAAATAATAGGCTTTCCAACCTCCCTGTATCCTTTTCGTTCTACAGGTTTCCCAACTGAGCTTATAATGGAAGTCAATCCCAAGATATTTGTATTCTTTCACTATATCAAGTGGGCTGCCTTCAAAAAGAAAGGTATGCTGTTTAATTTTTCTATTCAATGAATAAATCATGATTTTGGTCTTGGATGTGTTCACTTGCATCCCAACTTCCTGACAAAAGTGTTCTAGGGCTTTTAGATGTTCTCTTAACCCATGAGCTGTTTTTGAGATTAGGATAAGATCGTCAGCATATAGAAGTAATTTTACTACATAACCTGCCAAATGGATACCATCCCCGCCTTCCTTGCTTAACCACGCTTCCAACTTATCAATGTATAGCCCAAAAAGCGTAGGGGATAGAGGGCAGCCCTGTTTAACTCCAATGTCACTGTCAAAACATTCTGACATACCTTCACTTGTTCTGATTTTAGCACTGACCTTCTCATACAGCCTATGAACAGCTGCTCTATATGCATTTGGAATGCCTAATTCTTCCATCCGAGACCATAATTTGTCTCTAGGCACTGTGTCGAAAGCTTTCTTAAAGTCTACAAAGCAACAATAAGCTTCCTCACCCTGGTTATCCCAAATTTTCTCAATCAAGTGTCTAAGGGTGATGCAGTGATCGATGGTAGAGTGCTTGGATCTGAAACCTGCCTGTCCCTTTGCTCTTTTGCCCTCATTTTCTGCCCATTTGCTGATCCTACGTTCAATCATGCTCCCAAATAGCTTGCCAAAGATAGAGTTGACCATAATTGTGCGATAGTTAGATGGGTTATTGATATCACCACTTTTAAATAAAGGGATGACCACACTGGTAGTCCACTCCATAGGAAAACCTTCCCGATTGACATTGTTGAAAATTCTTTTTATGTGAGGGGCAAGAATTTCAGTCCCCCATTTTAAAAATTCAGACTGTAGCCCATCTATGTCTTGTGCTTTGCCACTTGCTAAGTTCTTTATTCCTTGTTTAATATCATCCACATTGAATAATTCCGCTGGTGTGTTAATGACAGGAGGGTAGTCTTTCTCGTGGGCCCGCTCGTAAAGAAGTCTAGCATATTCTAACCATTGGGCATCTGTAATATTGTTTTCCACCACCTTTTTCTTTTGTTGCAATTCCCTCCAAAAGCCTTTAGGATTATGTTTCCCAAGAGTGATTAGTTCCTTCCTTCTTTCGTTTACATACTCTATTTTTTTGGTCTGCACTAACTTTTCATATTTTTTCTTAAGCTCTTTGCCCCTACCTCTCTTCATTAGCGATCTCTTGGCTGCCTTACATTCTTCATCATACCACGGATTTGCCGGAAAAGTGTTTGCTGTCCCCATCTTGGGATGAGACCTTTTGCACGCATTTAATGCCTTGTGTATTATCGGGATCAGCAAATTATTGTGAAGGACATCAACCTTTTTTGCTGCTTTAGACTCCACATTATTTTCCAGATCATGGAAATGTTGTTTAAGAGCAGCATTGAATAATTCTCTATTTTCCTGATTTATGAGGATTTTCCCCTTAGGAAGGGCCTTTTTTTGTGTGTGCATAACCTGTTTGTTGTGTTGGCTGATTGGTGAAATGCGTAGTTTGACCCGAAGAGGTAAGTGATCAGATTTCATCCCGATAGGGCAGTCCTCAATATCAAATTCCAACAGTCTAGAACTAAAACTCTGGGAGCAAACCACGTAGTCCACCACACTCTGACCATTATATGTTTTGCAAGTAATACCTCCAGACCTCGGCCAATCCTTCATACCATTGCATATAACCATGCCAAATAGACTACAAAGCCCCAATAATTCTGTCCCAAATGCGTTGATAGTGCCATTACCATCCTGAGATGATCTTTCCCAATGGAGACCACCTCCTTCCTCTAACCACAAAGGATTGTTCTCCCCTTTGGTTTCATTGCTCAACTGAAGAGATTGGTTATTAGCTGTCCTTGCATTAAAGTCACCCATTAAAACCCCATCTCCAAGTGTGCTAAAAATAGAGATATCTTTTTTTAGTGATGCATACGGGTCTTCGTTGTCTAAATTTCGGTTCTTATAAAACTTTGAATTTTTTGGAGCAAAGTAGCAAGCGGCTAGACTAAAAGTTACTCCATTTTCTGTTATTTGCAGCCATATGTACTGTTTATTTGTGTCTTCTTTTGCCAATTTAACAATTCCCTGCCACTTTTCATCTATTAGCACTGTAACCCCTCCATTGCCTTTTCCTATTTCGTTACCTTCATTCCAAACTGACACTTTTTTATACCCTTCGAAATCTGGTACTTTGCAGCCATCATGTTCATGTGTTTCTGTAAGAATGATAATATCCTTTCCTTCCGCTATGGGCCCCAATCCAGGTCCTCTTCTCCATGGATATCCTCTACAATTCCAACTTACAACATGCATATATTCCTGTGGGGCCACTAATTCCTATTTCTTGTTTGAGAACCGATCACTAATTTGAGCTTTCCCATTCTTCAACCAAGCCCATTTACCTTCATTTCTTGTTGTTTTCACTTTCTCCCATTCTTTCCTTTGTTCTTCTTGCTGCTCAAAGGTCAAATCTTCATCTAGATAAATATGTGTGCCTCTAAGTAGCCCTCTGTTTTTTAGAATCTTATTTTTGTCTTCAATATTTCTCAAGATGACTCTTACATGTCTATCTTTTCCTCCATCTACCTTTTTTCCGATTCTATTAGCTTGCTGAATATGTCCTGTCCACTTCAACTTATCGTTTAGGAAATTCCTTGTTAGAATGTCAGTTCTCTCCGTCTCTCCATAGTCTCTCAAACCTTTAATAATTATGTTTGCAGCCTTGCTTTGTTTATCTTTTTCTTCCCTTAGCTGCCTTTTTACTTGTTTTTCAATGATTCCTTTCTGCTCCTAGTTGCTTTGGTCGTGTACAAAAGATTGTTTAAAAGTCTTTTTGGATTCAGTCCTACAATTTCATCTAAATCAATTTTGTGAACTACAATTTTGCCAGCGGATTCACCAATTTTTAGTTGGTGTAACAAAATGTCTATTGTCTTTTCTATTTTAAGCAAATTCTTTTGAAACTATAGCATTGGTAGTTAGGGGAGAGGACCCCGTAGTTGTGCACCCTAACTTTGCGCTTCTAATTATCCTACGTGGAAATTTCAGATCACTCCCAATTTTTAACAACTTAATTGGCAAGTCCCCTACTTATAACTAAGGTTTCAAGGCCACATCATCAAATATGATGCCACATCAGCATGCTTTTTGTCAAGGTGTCCAAAAAGACCCAAAAAAAAGTGAGACCAATACTTGTGCATTCACAACATGTTTTATTGAGCGTTGATGTGGAATCACATTATTGGTTGCTTTTTAGATCAAATGAATACATTTTGTTTAATTATGGTAGTCATCATCAACACTAACAACTTAAAAGTCACAACTTTTGGTCCAATATTGATAAAAATATTGGACATTATATAAACAACTACTATCACAACTATTGAAACAACTACTATCACAACTATTGAAACATGCTCAAGTACCGGGTCCTCTCCCCTAGCATATTTCTTGTAGTCATAGCCAATAATCAAACTAAATTAATTTCAACAGAGTTATTTTAACAAAAAAATAATATTTTTAGTTTTAAATTTGACTCTCATTTACATATCAAAATTTAAATATCAAAAAAATTAGATACAAATAAATATTTTTAAAAAATTAGAATTATTAAAATAATGAATGGTGATTTTTTAAATGTAAAATTGAAAATCATACACAAAGTGCTGGTAATGGAGTGTCATGGTTAAATAGTGATATATTGGGAAATTCATCTTTGAATGGAATATTTACATTTTGAATCACATCTTCAATCAAATTAGTCTTAATTTAAAATGCATAATCAAATATAAATGTTTGAGAATTGAAATATTTAAAAGTGTATATTTGAAATGGAAATATTGAATATTTTTTCTTTATGATAATCCAAAAAAATATATATTATTTATATAATCTTTGCAACTATACAATGCCCATTCTCAAATTACACAATTCAACTTTTAAATATTAAGGTTAAGTATAAAAGAAATATTCTCAATTTACTATTGCATATAAAAAAGTAAGTTTCTAAATTAATATAAGCTAGAGTTTCTAAATTTTAAAAACTTAAGTATAAAACAAATATTCTAAATTTACTATTTCATATAAAACTAAGTTTCTAAATTGATATACTTAAAACTAAAAATACTGAAAAATCTTTAAAAAAGAAAAGTATTTTTGATGCCATTGTAAAATATTTTTTAATAATAGAATAGAAATAAAATTATAAAAGGATGAAAAACAATTGCCTTTTAAAAAAAAAATTAAATTAATGCATTTAAAATTGAAAAATTAGAAAACTAAATAAAAAGGAAATATTCTAAATTTACTATTACACATAAAACATGTTTAATATTATAAGGATTTAGTTAAATAAATTATTATAAAATTTAAGATTAAAATATAAAAAAATAAATTATATAAATTAAATTAAATTAAATAGTAATACTTTAAATCTATAGCCCATAATCATACCACTATTTTTAAACCCCATTACTAGCTCTAAATCTATATATAACCCTAACCCTAACCATACTTTTAAGATTAAATCTAATTCTAATTGTAACCCTAACCTTAATCTTATTCCTCACCCTAACCATAATCGTAAACCTAAATGTAATTCTAACACTAATTGTATGTCTAACCCTAACCCTAATCCCAACCCTAGAACTAACATTATTTATATCTCTAACTCAAACCCTAAACCTAACCTAATTATAATTGAACACTAGCCCTAGCCCTAACCCTAAAAATTAAACAATTAATATTCAATTAGGGTTAGGGTTCAATTAGAGTTAAGATTAGGATTAGGGTTTAATTAGGGTTAAAATTACTATTATGATTAAGGTTCAAATAGGGTTAGGGTTTAATTAGGGTTAAGCTTCAATTGGGGTTAGAGTTAAAGTTAAATATCAATTACAGTTAAGGTATGAAATTAAGTAGGGTTACAAAAGGGATTAATTAGGGGTAGGGTTAAGGTTTAATTAAGGTAAGACTCAGTAAGCATTCAATTAGGGTTAGGGCTCAATTAGAGCTAGAGTTGAGATTAGAGTTTAGTTAATGTTAGAAAGAGGGTTAGAATTATAGTTCAATTAGGTTTGGGTTAGGGTTTAATTAGGGTTCAATTGGGGTTATGGTTAGTGCTAGGGTTCATTTACAGTTAGGGTTAGGGTTCAATTACGGTTACAAGATAAATCTTTGGGTTAGTGTTATAATTAGGGTTAAATTAGTACAGCCCAATTAGGCCTAGCCAGGCTAGGCTAAGCCTTGACTCTGGGACAGGGCCGTGGCTAGGCCAAGATCAAGGCTAGGGTCCAACCGCCAAGTGACGCACTAGGCCACCACATTTAGAGTCCACCAGGCTAGGGTCTCCAAGGATAAACCTGGGGACAAGGATATGGGTCAGGCCTAAATAGGGCTCATCCACCAGGGCTTCATTATCCACCAGGATCTCTGCCTGCCAGAGTCCACCAGGCTAGGTCCACCAGGACAGAAGAAATGGGTTGCCAAACTAGGCTAGGGCTAAAATTTCAATTCAGGCTAGCATCTCAACCGCTGCCAGGCTGAAAGTCCTCACCTGGGCTAAGATTTCCAATAAGCGAACGGTGATCAAAGCAGGGCTGGGACCATGACAGAGTGGGCCTGGGGCTAAAGTGCTGGTGGGACTAGGCTAGGCTTGGGATTAGGGTTAGCAATAGGGTCAATATTAGGGTTAGGGTTAGGATTAGAGATAGGGTCAAGATTAGTATTATCATTAGGGTTAAAGATATAATTAAGATTAGATTTGAGGTTTTTGTTAGGATTAGGGCTATGCTTGGGGTTAGGGTAAGTGATAGGGTTAGGGTAAGTGATAGGGTTAGGGTTTGGTTTAAGGTTCTAGGTTAATACTTGGTATTACAATTATGATTAGGGTTAGGGTTAGGATAAAGGTTACAATTTGTGTTAGAATTAAAATTTGCATTAGGGTTAACTTTAGGGTTACAATTATTATTATAATAAAGATTAGGGCTAGGGTTTAATTATAGTTCAATTTGAGGTAGTTCATTAATAAAGCTTGGGGCTAGGGTTCAAATAGGGTTATAGTTAGGGTTTAATTATCGATAGAGTTCTTAGAGTTATGATTTAATTAGGGTTAGGGTTATGGTTAAATTAGGGTTAGGGTTAGGGTTTAATTAGGGTCAGGATTAACATTAGTATAAGGTTTAATTTAGGGTTATGGTTAAGTAAGGGTTAGAGTTCAACTACTATAATGATTAGGGTCAAGGCTAGAATTATAGTTACAATTAGGGTTCAATTAAGGTTAGGGTTAAGATTAGGGTTTAATAAGGGTCATATTTAAGGCTAAAGTTCAATTAGGGTTAGTATTACAATTACATTTCTAGAATAAACCTTGAGATTAGGGTTAGGATTGGGGTTCAATTAGGGTTAGTATTATGGTTATGGTTTCATTATGTGTAATTAGGGTCAGGGTTAGGGTAAGCATTAGGGTTCAATTAGGATTTTTGATATAATTAGGGCTAGGGTTCAATTATAATTATGATTAGGGTTGCAATTACGATTAGGTTTAAGATTAATATTAGGGTTAGGGTTTGCGTTTAATTAGGGTAAGGTATCTATTAGGGTTAGGGTTATGATTTCCAAGATAAGATTAGCGTTAGGGTTGGAGTAAGGGTCAGGGTTACAGTTGGGGACTAATTAGTGTTAGTGCTAGGGTTTAATTTGGGTTAAGATTGAATTAGAGTTAGGGTTAGGGTTCAATTCATGTTCAATTAGGGTAAGGGTTCTAGGATCAAGTTTGGGGTTAGGTTCTAGGGTTAGAGTTAGAATTCAACTAGGATTAGAGTTAGGGTTAAAATTACTATAAGAGTTCAGATTTAATTAGGGTTATGGTTAAGGTTCATATTCAATTAAGGTTAACATATATAATTAGGGTTATAGTCAGCGTTCAACTAAAGTTAGTTATGATATAACTAATACTAATTGTAATTACAGCCCAAACCCTAATTCTAACTCTAATCCTAACCCTAACCCTAACTCTAACCCTAACACTAACATTATTTCTAATCCACCCTAATTCTATAACTAACAATAATTCTAATTGTAACCCTAGCCCTAATCCTACTTATGTATCATAATCCTCACTCTAATCCTAACCCTATGATGAAGGCGCAACCCGAGACTTAGAAAATAACCCACAAACAAGAGAATAATTTTATTATTCAGAAAATGAAGCTTCTTACATGCAGAGGATCTCAAATCCCCAAGTTCTACAACACATGCAAGTTACTGAAAGCTACAGAATAACCCTTTCGCAATATGCGAGTTTGTCCCCCAAAACGCTACCCAAAAATTAGAAACCTACCCATAAATAGAGCTCCTCTTTAGTTTGGAGCCAAAAATATTCAAATTTGAGTTTAGGTGGTTTGGCACTGTAAATTCCCATAAATATGAAGTTCAAATTTCAAAAGAGCATTTGCAATTGTATCTTCTAGAAAGTGCGCCAACTTCCCGGGGCCATAACTTTTGATCCGGGACTCCGATTCATGAACCATTTGAACCGTTGGAAAGGTCACGAAGTCAATAACGTGCTCAAAATTTTCTATGCCAATTTTGGAAAGTTTTAGGGTTGATCCGGGAACTCTAAGTGCCTCAAATCTAACTCAGAAGATTTTCAGGTGCAAATCTGGGAAACTAAAACTGCAATATCCTTCCACCCAAGAATAGAAAATAAAAACCATAAATTGGGAATTTCATTGTGACGAAAAGGGTATCCAAAAATGTAAAAACATCTAAAAACCAACAAACTTGAAATTTAAGTATTTTTGGGTGATGCAAGATTGCCCTTATACCACTCGATGCTCCTGCATTAGACACCCAGGGTAATTTGAGAAGTGACCCCGTCGCGTCTCAGATGGTGGAGGAAAAACCCAAGCGGTCAACCTCTGTCTTAGGCAACTAGGATGAATCTTAATTAGGCCTTCCTTTCCATTTCACCAGATATTCTTCATACTGCCTGTTCCAGGTACTCCTTCCCACACAACTATCCAGGATTTCTTCAATCTCCTCCTTTTCTCGCAGTGCTAGAATCACACATTGTTCCATCGCTGGTATATCCTCTACACCACCTTCATGATACTCTATCAAATCTGAAATGTTGAACACAAGGGAAATGTTGAATCCATCCGACAACTGTACCTCATATGCATTCCCTGAATCATGCCTCTTCAAAATTTTACAGGGACCAAACTTCTTCATCTTCAATTTGTTATATGTTCCCACTAGAAACCTTTCTTTCCTCAAGTGGACCATCACTTAATCACCAATCTGAAACTCCTTATACCTCATTTTCTGATCTGCCTTAGCCTTATACTGCATATTCATCTTGTTAATATGTTCTCTTACCTTCTCATGTATATCCTTGATGTGTTCTGCAAAATCTTCAGCTTCAACACTTATTTTCTACTCTTGGTCCATCTTCCTCAATTTTGGAGTTGTTCTGGGGCTACCTCCATACACAATCTGGAATGGTGATCTACCAGTGCTTCTGTTGACAGAATTGTTGTAAGAAAATTCTGCCTGGGGTAAGATCAAGTCCCATCCCTTGGGTTTATCTCCTACCAAACATCTCAGTAGGTTACCCAGACTCCTATTAACAACCTCTATCTGCCCATCTGTTTGTGGATGGTGTGTAGAACTCAACTTCAACTCTGTCTTCAGCTTCTTCCACAAGGTCCTCCAAAAGTACCCCACAAATTTGGTGTCATGATCTAAAACAATACTCTTTGGCAGACCATGTAGCCTCACCACCTCTTTGAAGAACAAGTTAAAGCAATGTAGCTACATCATGGGTCTCGGGACATGGAATGAAATGTGCCATCTCTAAAACCTACTAACCACTCACAAAGACTCGACCATTCTCGCTGTGTCCTTGGAAAAACTAAGAAAAGTCCATACTCTCTATATCCCTCCCATGGCCTTCTCTCTCCGTATAGGTATGGTTGATATGGCCCGGTATTCAGGCTCACTCCTTTAGCCATCTGATATACCCTACAACTTTGTACAAATTTCTTCACATCTTGTGACAACTGAGGCCAATAATAATGCTCACTAATAATGGCAATGGTCTTATCTCGGCCAAAATGTCCCGCCATTCCTCCACTATGCTTCTCCTTTATTAGGTTCTCCTCATGGAACTCCTCGTGATACAATTGACTTCCCCTTAAATAATATGTCATCCCCGGACAGAAATCCGTACCACCTGTCTTAGTCTCATCGCTATTGTGTTCCTGTAAGTTTCCAAGCCTCAAGAAAATCGTGATCTTCTCGCGATACGTCTTGAGTTCATTGAACCCAACCACTTCAATCTGCATCTTTGTCATCAATGTATGCCTCCTACTTAAAGCATCTGCAACCCTATTTGACTTCCCACTCCTATGTTTCAAAACAAAGGTATAACTCTGCAAAAACTCTACCCATTTCATATGCCTCTGATTTAATTTTCCCTGACTATTTAGGTACTGCAAGGCCTGATGATCAATATATAGAAAAAATTCCTTCAACAACAAATAATATCTCCATTTCTTTAATGCTTGAACTATTGCATAATTTTTTTGATCATATACAGAATACTCTCTTGGCATCATTTAACTTTCCATTGAAATAGGCAACGGGCTTACCTTCTTGGCTCAACACTGCTCCAATGGCACAACCACTGGCATCACACTCCACTTGAAA